>CAUYON010138850.1:0-11199 GCA_963573935.1 Arctocebus calabarensis
CTTTATATAGTGATCAAGGAAATGCCATGAAGGATATCTGTAACAGTATGATCAAAATATTTCTGAATGTATATGAATCGTGCCCTGTGATTGCACCAATGTACATAATTCTGATTCAATAAAATTATTAAAAAAAAAAAACAATAGCACAATATAGAAAACAAAATAATATGGTATTCATTCAAAAAATATTGTGCTGTACAAAACAACATCTCACATATAAATAACAATACTCAACATAAGTGGTCTGAATGCTCACTTCATAGACAAGCTGGCTGAAGGAATGAATAAAACATATTCCAAATATCTGCTTCCTCCCAGAAATATATCTAACCCACAAAGAGTCACACTGATTCAAGATGAAGGTATGAAAAAAAAAAGTCATGCAGATAGAAACCAGAATTAAGCATGTATAGCCAATCTTAGATAAAATTGACTTTAAATTAAGAACATTAAAAAAATACAATGAGGGTAATTATATAATGGTAAAGGCAAGAATACAATAAAATATATAAATCCTAAATATATATACACCTAGCACATGAGCTCCCAGGTTGATAATGTAAATTTCATAAGACATAGATAATGAAAATAATTAGTATCTTATTTGTTGGGGCTTTCAATATCCTGCTGATAGACCCATACAGATCCTCAAAGCAGAAAACAAATAGACACTGGAATTAAACAAGAATCTAGAACAAAGTAACCTAATACACATTTACAGAACACTCTACCCCTGAACTACTGCATATACATTCTTCGGATCAGTATATAGGATATTTTCCAAGATTAATCATATCCTGGGCAACAAAACAAGTTGCAGCAAATTCAAAATAAGTGAAATCATACCATGTATCTTTCAGGCCACAGTGGAGTAAAACTAAAATTCAATTACAAGAGGAACATTGAATTCTACACAAATTCATGTACACAAATTATACAGCCTTCTTCTGAGCAATCATTGGGTGAAGGATGGAATTAAAGTGGTAATCAAAAGATTCTTTGAACTGAATGACAAAGAGGTAAAGCTTTGAAAATCTATGGGGTATAGAAAAAACAGTTATAAGGGGGAAAATTCACAGTCATAATACATCTTCATCAATAAGGCAGAAAGATCACAAATTGACAATGTAAGGATAACATCTCAAGGAAGTAGAAAAAAAAAGGAACTGAAACTCAAAGCCAGCAGAAGAGAAGAAACAGCAGAGTTCAGAGTTGAACTTAATATACAAAAGACCAATGTAACAGAAAGTTGTTTCTGAAAAGATAAACAAAGTTGATAGACCAATAGCTTGATTAACCAGAAGTAGAAGAGAAATGACTCAAATAACCTTAATCAGAAATGAAAAAAAGAGACATTACAATTGATGAGGTAGAAATACAAAATATCATCTGCAAACTTCTTAAAGTTTGCACCTGCTTATTCTAAAACTTTAAAATATCTAGAAGAAATGGATAAATTCTTGAAAACACATATCCTCCCAGGTTGAATAAGAAAGAAAAGGAAATCCTGAACAGAGCAGTAACAAGCAGGAAGATTGAAGCAGTAATAAAATTTCTCCCAATGAAACGAGCCCTACACCAGATGGATTCACAGCCAAATTCTACCATACCTACAAAGGTGTACCGATAATTTCACTACAGAAATTATTTCATAACACTCAGAATGAGAGTAGCTTCCCTACAACAGTCTATGAAGATGATATCATCTTGATATCAAACCCAGAAAAGAATTCAAAAAATGAAAACTACAGACCTTTATGAACATGGATGCAAAAATCTTCAAAACAATATTAACAAACAATATTAACAAATTCAACAACATATTAAAAGATAACTCACCATAATCAAGTAGGTTACATCCCAAGGAGACATGTGAATCACCACCTAAACAGAAGCAAATACAAAGACCATATGATCATCTCAATAGAAGCAGGAAAAGCATTTGATATAATCCAGCACACTTTCATTGTATGAACCCTCAATAAATTAGGCATAGAAGGAACATACATCCAAATTATAGATGCCATATATGACAAACCCATAGCCAAGGTGATACTGAATGAGGAAAAGTTGAAAGCATCCCCCTAAGAATTGGAACAAGACAAGAGTGCCTATCATCACCATTTTTATTCAACATACTACTGGAAGTCTTAACCTAGGAGTGTCCAATCATAAGCCTGGTGGTCATACACTGACTATTTGAGAACTGTTTTGTTTATCTGCATCAGATATTGCAAAAATTATGCATGGATTTTTTTCCTGCTTATTGGCTACCATTAGTGTTCATGTATTAAATTGTTGTCCAAAGTAACTCTTATTTTTCCAATTGCAGCAGAGCAGAAAAAAAAAGATTGAATACCCCTGTCCTATACAGAGAAATCAGATAAGAAAAAGATAAGGGGCAGCACCTGTGACTCAGCAAGTAGAGCACCGGCCCCATATGCTGAAGGTGGTAGGTTCAAACCCGACCTCGGCTGAACTGCAGAAAAAAAAAAAAAGGCTATGATTTAATAATAAAGACAATAAAAAAGAGAAATAAAAGGCCTCCTTTTCGGAAAGACGGAGTAAAACTATCCCTATTTGCTGATAGTATGATGTTTTATCTAGAAAACCCTAAAGACGCCATAAGTCTCCTAGAATTAGTAGGTAAATTCAGCAAAGTCTAAGATTATAAAAATCAATGTGCACAAGTCGATAACTTTTCTATACATAATAATAGACAAGCAGAGAGTCAAATCAAGAACTCCATACTATTTACAATAGCTATGATGAAATTAAATTACTTAGGAATATTTTTAACCAGAAAGATAAAAGATCTGTACAAGAAAACCTATAAAACACTGATGCAAAAAATTATAGAGACACAAACAAATGGAAAACCATTCCTTGCTTATGGATTGGTAGAACTTATGGAATCCTTGCTTATGGATCAAGTAGGTTACATCCCAAGGAGGCGTGTGAATTGCCACATAAACAGAAGCAAATAAAAAGACCATATGATCATCTCAATAGATGCATAATATCCCAAGTGATTTACAGATTCAGTACAATTCCCACCAACATACAAAAGTCTTATTTCATAGACAAAATAACCCTAACGTGTCTTTGGATATAAAAAATACCCCAAATAGCCAAAGCAATCCTAAGAAGAAAGAACAAATCTGGAATCTTCACATTACCAGACTTTAAATGGCTACACTAACCAAACATCATGGTACTGGTATAAATGTGGAGAAATAGACTGATGGAGCAGAATAGAGAACCCAGAAATAAAGCCATCCATGTTCAACTAACCAATCTGTGACAAAGCAAACAGCAACATAAAATGAGAAAAGAAAGCCTTAATGGTTCCAGTTAAACTGGAGACCCACATGCAGAAGAATGAAAAAGGACTCCCATCTCACTGCTAACAAAAATTAACTCAAGATGGATGAAAGACTTAAATGTAAGGCATGGAACTATGAAAATTTTAGAAGACCTTGTAGCAAAGACTTTTAGACATTGACCTAGGCAAAGAATTTGTGACTAAGACCTTCAAAGGGTCTAACAAAAATAAATAAATGGGATTTAATTAAATCAAATAGCTTCTACACATCAAAGGAACTAATTAACAGAATGAATAGTCTATAGAATGGAGGAAAAATACTTGCAAAGTATACATATAACAAAGTTCTAGTAACCAGAATCTACAAAAACTCAAACAAATCAGCAAGAGTTAAACAAATAACCTGATTAAAAGTGAGCAAAAGACATGAACAGAAGTTTTTCAAAAGAAATAGACAAATGACCTCTAAACATATGAAAAAAAAAATCCAACATCACTAATCATCAGGAGTATGCAAAGTAAAATTGCAATGAAATACCTGTTTATTCCTGTCAGGATGACTATTATTAAAAAGTCACTAAACAGTAGATTCTGGATGTAGAAAGAAAAGAACACTTGTACGCTGTTGGCAGGACTTCAAATGCAATGTCTATGGAAAACAGTATGGAGGTATGTCAAGGAATTAAATGTACATCTAACATTCGATCTGGCAGTCTGGCTGCTGAATGTCTACTCAAAGAAAAAGAATCATTTTATCAAAAAGACACCAGAACCGGAATACTTAATGCAGTGCAATTGACAATTACAAAGATGTGGAACCAGACTAAGTGCCCATCAATACACTAGTGGACAAAGAAAATGTGGTATATATACACCATAGAGTACTAGTCAGCCATGAAAAGGAATGGAATAATGTTTACAGCAGTTTGGATGGAACTGGAGATCATTATCTTAAGTGAAGTGTTTCAGGAATGAAAAACAAAACACCATATGTTCTCACTAATAAGCGGAAGCTAAATGATGCATACAGATGGGCACAAAGAGATGGAAAGGATGATAGAAAAACCCAGAACAGGGAAGGTGGGGAAGAATGTGGAATAAACAGTTACCTATCGGGTACATGAACATTATCCTGGTGATGGACACACTAAAGCCCTGACTTCAATATAACAGAAACATTTGTACCCCCTTAATATTCTGAAATAAAATTTCTACCAAGCTAATATTTCTTGCTTCTTTGTTTCTTCTTTATGGGTATTTTTATTAACAAAATCAAAATTTATTAAAAAACAATGTAGGATGTCTTTTAGGGGTGTCTCACCTATGTTTTTTTTCTGTCACACATTGGAAGAATAAGAGTGGATGTGGGCCACACAGTAAATGTATAAACATTGATAACAACTAAAGGAAAGTTCTGTAAGTACTTCTCACAACACCTGACACCACCAATAAGTAAAACAATCCTCCAGTAATCTGCACGTGGTACAGGGGCCACAGGTTGGATGACCTTGTTTGATATTCTTTTTAAGAAAATTATTATTATGTACTCCATACTAATAGGAAACCAGTGGATTAACTAATACTCACACAAGAGAAAAACTCAATTTAGTTCAAATGGGGAGAGGGAGGAAGAGTTCCTACTTAATAGCCACAATGTAAAAGTGCATGACACACTTCTTGGGTGCAGAACCCACATTCAACAGGAACCTTACCTAACAAATGCAAGCATTGTAACCTAATCATTTGTATCCTCATATTAACCTGAATGATGATGATAATAAATTATTATTATTAAGCTAGATATTATAGTCAGTTTCCTTGGTTACATTTCTTAGTAGAACTTCAATACTAAGTACTTCCTCTAAATGCCAAGGCTGAAGAAGCCCTACACAGAGACCACTCTGGATGACAGAGGCCTTCGTCTTTGAGTCCATTTACCCCACCAGTCATCTTTGCTCCATGACTGGAAAGAGTACAATAACCTCCATCATCAACACAGTCCTCATTTTTCTCTCTAATAGTCACGGCTAACACAACTTTGTTCAAATACTTTCCTGAACCAAAGCCTAAAAAACTACAAAACAGTTTTCTTTTTATCCAAAGTTGCTAGAAATTCTCCTCAGATCTGATATACAAGGTCTAGGGCCCATTCAGCACATGTAAACAAGGATTTGAAAGATACTAGTTCTGAAGAATGTTTAAAATGAGTAGTAATTGTTGTTTTCTATAATATTTATTTTCACTATTATCAATTATGTGGAAATACTTTTGAGGTATCATTATAGTAACAGTATCACATGGACAACAGAGGATGCTTTAATTTCTTGCTCCTAGAAATTAGTTTTAAAGCTACTCTGTCTTTTTCCTATTATCTATCTTCAATTACTCAAAATGCCAGTGATAGTCTTCTCAAAGCCCAGCTACTAATTTAAATTGATAAATGTACCTTAAAACTAATTTCTGGAGACATCTCCATTTCATCAACCCCCAAGTTTCACATTGGACACCAAATTCCTGCCTTTCACTCTTTAATTGGCAATCTTGTGCTAGAGAACAATATTGTCCATCTTTTCTCTATATGACCTTGGGGTCCAATTACTAATATTCCAGGTATTGTAGTCAAAATTTGCCTCAGCTTCTGTTACATAAGAATAAGAAAGATTTATCCTGAAAATTGGCCTTAAAGTTAAAAAGCTACTGACTGAGCTGCTCTGGCTCTGTAAACACCCATGAGGCAGATTTACCCTTCATTTTGTTCCTGACGAAATTTCTCATTTTACAAACTGTAGTCAACTTCTCCCATTGCACAGTGTATTACAGATATCAATGATTTCATTTCACGCATATGAATAAATATGATAGAAAAAAAGTTTGTAATTCTCTGCTGCCACCCTCTATGAATGCACATGGAATATTTATAAATTCCATTTTCTGGGCCTTCACAGAGTTAGATACAATAATAAAGGATGTCAATGAGAATGCAACAGGTATGCAACTCAGATGCAGTTAAATTTCACTTCATTCCAAAGAGACACAAAGGGCCAGATGAAATATCTAGGGAGTTTTAAACAGGAGCTTTGGAGTTTAGAGGCCAAGTGCAACAATGAAGTAACACAGAGTAGCTGAGAAGAGAAATTAACAAACTATATGATTATGATTTAATAAGTTAAGCTTTGTTGGATAAATCCCATTATCTCCATTTGCCCTTGTTTTCTTGAGTAAAACATCTATTTCTCATTTATGCCTGATGGATTGAATTTTCTTTGATGGGGGGGTGGCAGTGATGAGCCCCTATGGATAGCTATGCTATATACAGACTAGGGACCCAAAACACATGCGTTTCATTGCATTGTCACTATTTGTGGTTAGCAATGTCCTCATGTCTTCCATATGGATGTTTATTGCTAAAATGTATTGATCTGTCTTATTTTTCTTTCCTATATTACCCTAAGGTTTATTTGACTTATTGGTTAAGGGATCAATTGACTGAGACAAGGTTTCACTCTGTCACCCAAATTGGAGTGCAGTGGCATGATCACTGCTCACTGCAACTTCCATCTCAAGCAATGCTAAGCCTGCTGTACCTGGATGCTAATTGTTTTTTCTTTAACTTTTTGTTTAGATGGGGGGCCTGGGTCTTGTGAGGTTATTTAGGCTGCTTTCCAACTACCGGCTTCAAATGATCCCCCTGCTTTGGCCTCCCAAAGCACTGAGGTTATAGGCATGAACCACCAGACCCATCCCAGATTATTTGTAAAACGTTGTTCTGCAGGACAGGGCCAAGAGAAAGGTTTACTTATACTGGACGGGCTGGTCATAATCCATGCTCTTGGGCATTTGTGTTTAACGTTCTAGATTCAAAAGTTCTGATTTGGGATGAGAAATCTGATTTTTATAAGAACCAGGTTTGTAAGCTAGTCCAGGGTAAAACAATCACTCCTTTATGATTCTGTCTAGTCATAGACTTGACTTGGATCACTGTCAGTTCTGCTGCTGAGTTAAAATCTTTGCCCTCTACTGGTGTTGTGCTGTTAGGGTAAATTACTAAGCGAAGGAAACTTCCATGAAACAACCAGCCAACAGGTTCTTTTTTTGTTTGTTATGCTGTGTGTGTGTATGTATATAATTAAGCTTATAGAGACCCTTTTATCTCTGTCTTTGTCTTTCTTAACTATACGAACTTACAACCACTTTATTAGTTATCATAGTCTTTTCTTTTTTTCTTCTTTTTTTTTTTTTTGAGACAGAGTTTGACTTTGTCAGCCTCGGTAAAGAGCCATGGTGTCACAGCTCACAGTAACCTCCAACTCTAGGGCTTCAGTGATTCTCTTGCCTTAGCCTCCTGAGTACCAGGGACTACAGGTGCCCACCCCCCCATAACGCCTGGCTATTTTTGTTGCAGTTTGGCAGGGGCCAGATTTGGACCCTCCAATCCTCAGTATATGGGGCTGATGCCCTACTCACTGAGCCACAGGTGCTGCCCCATAGTCTTTTCTTATCCAATGAAAATATAAAATCTTTCTGCTACTTCAAGTAGACAACGTGATTAATTCTCTTTTACAACTGCCTAAAAGCCATAAAACATATTTATTTATTTATTCATTTTATTTTATTTTATTTTATTAAATCAGCTGGGTACATTAGTGCAATCAAAGGGTACAATGTGCTGGTTTCATGTACAATCTGAAATGTTTTCATCAAACTGTTTAGCATACACTTCATGGCATTTTCTTAGTTATTGTATGAAGACATTTGTATTCTGCATTTAGTAAGTTTCTTCTATAGCCTTCTAAGTTGCACCATAGGTGTGGCCCCTCCAATTACCCTCCCTCCACCTCTAACTCCATCCTCCCCTCCCTTCCCATATTCTTGTGCTATAGTTGGGTTATAGCCTTCATACGAAACCTTTAAATTAGCTTCATAGTAGGGCTGAGTACGTTGGATATTTTTTCTTCCATTCTTGAGATACTTTGCTAAGAAGAATATGTTCCAGCTCTATCCATGTAAACATGAAAGAGGTAAAGTCTCCATCTTTCTTTAAGGCTGCATAGTATTCCATGGTATGCATGTACCACAGTTTATTAATCCATTTGTGGGTCAATGGGCACTTGGGCTTCTTCCATGACTTAGCAATTATGAATTGACCTGCAATGAACATTCTGGTATAGATATCTTTGTTATAATGTGATTTTTGATCTTCTGGGTATATACCTAGTAAAGGAATTATAGGATCGAATGGCAGGTCTATTTTTAGATCTCTAAGTACTCTCCAAACATCCTTCCAAAAGGAATGTAGCACTGTGCATTCCCACCAGCAGTGTAGAAGTGTTCCCTTTTCTCCGCATCCATGCCAACATCTCTGGCTTTTGGATTTTGTCATGTGGGCTAAGCTTACTGGAGTTAGGTGATATCTCAAAGTAGTTTTGATTTGCATTTCTCTGATGATTAAGGATGGTGAGCATTTTTTCATGTGTTATAGGCCTTGCACCTGTCTTCTTTAGAGAAGTTTCTCCTCAAGTCCTTTTCCCACCCTGACATGGAATCATTTGTTCTTTTCTTCCTAATACTTTGGAGTTCTCTGTGTATTCTGGTTATCAAACCTTTGTCGGAAGCATAACTTGCAAACTTGCAAATATTTTCTCCCATTCTGAGGGCTGTCTGCTTTCTAATCTTGCGATGTTCTTGGTTGTACAGAGGCATTTTAGTTTGATCAAGTCCCAGTAGTGTATTTTTGATACTGCTTCAATTTCATGGGGAGTCCTCCTCATAAAATATTCACCCAAGCCAATTCCTTCAAGAGTTACCCTTGTACTTTCTTCTAATATTTTGATAGTTTCATGTTTTAAGTTTAAATCTTTAATTCTGTGAGAGCCTACCTTAGTTAATGGTGAGAGGTGTGGGTCCAGTTTTAGTCTTCTACAGGTTACCAGCCAGTTCACCCAGCACCATTTGCCAATAGGGAGACTTTTCCCCACTGAATGTTTTTAATTGGCTTGTCAAAGATCAAGTAACGGTAAGTAGCTGGATTCATCACTTGGTTCTCTATTCTGTTCCAAACATCTACCTCTCTGTTTTTGTGCCAGTACCATGCTGTTTTGATCACTATCAATTTATAGTAGAGTTTCAGGTCTGGTAGCATGATTCCTCCTGCTCTGTTTTTATTTCTGAGTAATGTCTTGGCTATTTGAAGTTTTTTCTGATTCCATATAAAATGAAGTATTATTTTTTCAAGATCTTTAAAATATGACAATGGAGCTTTGATAGGAATTGCATTAAAATTATGTATTGCTTTGGGTAGTATAGACATTTTTACAATGTTGATTCTTCCCAGCCATGAGCATGGAAGATTTTTCCATTTGTTAACATTTTCAACTATTTCTTTTCTTAAAGTTTCATAGTTCTCTTTATAGAGGTCTTTCACATCCTTTTGTTAGGTAAACTCCCAAATATTTCATCTTCTTTGGCATTACTGTGAAAAGAATAGATTCCTTCACTGTTTTTTCGGTTTGGCTATTGTTATTATATATAAAGGCTACAGATTTATGGGTGTTGATTTTGTAGCCTGAGACATTGCTGTATTCCTTGATTACTTCTAGAAGTTTTGTAGTAGAATCCCTGGTGTTTTCCAGATATACAATCATGTCATCTGCGAAGAGTGAAAGTTTGATTTCTTCTGACCCTATGTGGACAGCCTTGATTGCCTTTTCTTCCCTTATTGCAATGGCTAAAACTTCCATTACGATGTTGAAAGGCAATGGAGACAATGGGCAACCTTGCCTGGTTCTTGATCTAAGTAGAAATGGTTTCAATTTAACTCCATTCAGTACGATATTGGCTGTGGGTTTGCTGTAGATGGCCTCTATCAGTTTAAGAAATATTCCTTTTATGCCAATTTTTTTAAGTGTTGTGATCATGAAGGGATGCTGGATATTGTCAAAAGCTTTTTCTGCATCAATTGAGAGAATCATATGGTCTTTTTTTTTAAATTTGTTTATGTGCTGAATTACATTTATGGATTTACGTATATTGAACCAGCCTTGAGACCCTTGGATAAAGCCACTTCGTCATGGTATATAATTTGTTTGAGGTGTTGCTGGATTCTGTTGGTTGGTATCTTGTTAAATATTTTTGCATCAATATTCATTAGTGATATTGGTCTATAATTTTCTTTGGTCTATAATTGTTGAGTCTCTCCTTAGTTTAGGGATCAAGGTGATGTTTGCTTCATAGAATGTGTTGGGTAGTATTCCTTCTTTTTCTATGTTTTGGAAGAGGTTTAGTAATATAAGTACTAGTTCTTCTTTAAAGGTTTGGTAGAATTCTGACATGAAGCCAACTGACCATGAAGCCAACTGGTCCCGGGGTTTTCTTTTTAGGGAGATTTTGTATAGTTGATGCTATTTCAGAACTTGATATAGGCCTGTTCAATATTTCCACTACATTCTGGCTAAGTCTTGGTAGGTGGTGTGCTTCCAAGTATTGGATGATTTATTTCAGATTTTCATATTTCTGAGAGTAAAATTTTTTGTAATATTCATTAAGGATTTTTTGAATTTCTGAGGGGTCTGTTTTTATTCCATCTTTGAGATTTTACTCTTTTTTGCCTGATTAGGTTAGCCAAAGGTTTATCTATTTTATTAACCTTTTCTAAAAAACAACTTTTTGATTTATTGATCTGTTGTATAATTCTTTTATTTTCAATTTCATTTAATTCTGCTCTAATTTTGGTTATTTCTTTTCTTCTGCTGGGTTTGGGGTTGGGATGTTCTTTCTTCTCCAGTTGCTTGAGATGTCCCATTAAGTTGTTAACTTCCTCCCTTTTTGTTTCCTTGAGGAAGGCTTGCAGTGCTATAAATTTCCCTGTTAGGACT
>CAUYON010138857.1:0-105206 GCA_963573935.1 Arctocebus calabarensis
GGCCTAAAGGAGGAGATGGGGAAAGACCGGGAGAGAAACGGAGAGAGCTTCTCTCTCCCCACTAGAATTCTCTCCCTCTACCAGGAGCTTTAGTGTTTTCTGTATTCTTTTCTGTAAATAAATTCTGTCTTACCACTAGGGGATGAGGGGGAATAATGTAATGAAGAATAATAAAAAAAATAAATAAACTGCATCTCTGTCCCAGCACCGCTTGCAAGGTGTCTTCCTCGGGCACTGAGAGGATGTAATAATGTAATGTAATGTAATAATTAATACAAATAATGTAATGAAGAATAATTTAAAAAATAAAATAAATAAACTGCATCTCTGTCCCAGCACCGGTTTCAAGGTGTCTTCCTCGGGCACTGAGAGGATGGGGTTACTTAAACGCCAAGTCTCCTCCATTGTAATAATTTTGCACAATACGAAATACACAGTTGGAGTGAAGTAAATGTTTTCTGATGAGTGACTGCTTGCACTTGGAGTTTATACAGAAAATGATGTGAGTTCAGATTTTAAATTGCAATGTTAAAAATCATTTCACACTTAACTTTTAAAAAATCAGTTATTTGTCACTAAGTCTACTGGAAATTTTAGCATTATTAAAAGTATAATAACCAGACATTTTTTGCCTGTTATGATATAAAAAGAAGCATATAGCACTACCCAAAAAGTAAACTCTCTCTCTCTCTCTCTCTCTCATACACACACACATACACACACATACACAGACAAAGAATTTGAAATCAATCAAATGTCAATCTAGAAATGATGGTTCCCAAAGTATGCCTGTTGGACTAGTAATGTCAGCATCTCTTGAAAATCTATTAGCAATGCAAATACTCAGCCCTCACTCCAGACCAAATGAATCAGACACTTTGGAGCTGGGCATAGCAATTTATGTTCTAATGTGAACCACATGGGAATTTGGTTGCAAATCAAGGTGAGATCCACTCATCTGGAGTTAACTTTCATTTGTAGGAAACATATCAGATCGGGGGACAAGTTCAATGATGCCCAAGAAAGCACACAAGAAAATCCAAAATACTAGACACGGTACAGAACAACTGACTTGGTTCTGTGATAAGTTAGTAACAATGCATAATACAACAAAGAAAAATGCAGATTTTGCTTGTATCATTTCTCAAATAAATCCAGTGCAGAAAAAACATTTTTGAAAAGTGGAAATATTCTATTATGGATAAGGATATTAGAAAGTAACACGGAATTATTATTAATTTTGTTAAATGTCACAACCTAGCAGTTGGTTCAGTAACTATTTGTGTAAGAAAATGCCTACATTTGCTAGAGATACAAGTTGAGGTATGAAGAGATGAAACTAAATGGATACCAAAGATTTGCTATAAAATGCTACAAATAAAAGCAGGAATAGGTGAAAAACGAATATGGGGAAATATTAATCACTGATGAATTTGGGTAATAGGATTTAGTGGTTCATTGTACTATAATTTTAATATATTTTATATTTTCAAAATAAAATTTAGATTTATGAATTTTGTGATTAGTTTGGAATCATCTTTATTTTGGCTATTTTGATCATGATATTAATTTAGTCCACATATAAGGAGCATGACTTCATGTTTGCAATGTGGTTTAGGTTCATAGCATTAGACAAATCCATGTTTTATAAGATCTGAAAGTTATTCAATTTGGAGAGGGGGCTCTTTGGAAACATTCAATTTTTTTAAAAAATTGTATTTACTTAAGATCAGGAAAGTCACAATAAATTACAACATTTTAAAAGCTTCTAAATATAAGAATCAAAAATGCAACATATATAAGTACACATATATGTAAATTATATTATATATATATATACTTTTTAATTAAAACTGCCTAGCCAATTTTTCTAATAACTTTTATCTTTCCCCATTTCCTGGCTACATACACTTGAGTCTGCATATGACAATAATTTTATAATATCATATTTTATGGTGAGAATAGAAAAAATTTCAGTATTTATGCTGTCTGATGAAAAGTGTCTTTTATTCTTGATAGTATAAAAATCCTTTCTTTTCTCTTCAAATTAATTATTGCTACTATCATGCAAACTGTTAGATTGTTTTCAGTTTGGGAGAAACTTTAATCAAGTTCTTTTCATGCCTGACCCATGAGATTTCAGGGCGTTTCAATTTTCCTGGGTGGTGACTGATGTCTTCATTAAAATAGCGTTTGTGAGTTTGATGTTTTCTTCATTGATAGCAGTATTTTCTGTCAAATTCAATATACACATTTAAATCTTCTCTCAATGTGTTAATATAATTCATTCCTCTTCATTAATTATATTATTACTAGCTCCTAAAGAAATACCTCCTTCAGTATGACCTGAAATTTTCATTGCAACTCATTTCTCAGTGTAGGAATAATATCTTTTGATTTCACTTTTCACCTTTACTGACTTTTTTTCATATACCACTATCACATCATTCTCTCTATTCTTTATTACTTAAATAGAAAGAAAGCAAAATAACATACCCTTCATATATTTCCAAATTAGGAGTCTATAATTTCTCTATTCCTTTTTCAAAAAGGTCCAAATTGCAGTTGAAAGGTGATATTTGGCCATGTCAAGGGCACATAAAATAGCTCTGTATTATCATCCCTTACTAACTGCATATGAAACTACAATTATTCATTCATACAACTATGATGATATCAGTATCTGGTTTCCCAGTTTTCCTTTCCACTTGGTACATGCTTTCCCTTATTGTATTAATTCTTCTTAAACAAATGTGGATAAAGTCACATTTGACATTTCATTTTGACATTTTTCCTCTGCTTAACCAAAAATTGGGTCAAATTTGACAATTACTTTACAAATTCCCACAAAATTTTTATGTCAAAATTTCTCTTTTCATCATAACCTTTGATAAGAAGTCTCTTTAACTTAATAATTTTTAAACTACAGCTGCTTTTTTTGGCACTTCAAAAATAATAATGCTTTTTTTCAAGTCCGTTTTTCAAGATGGTGGCTGGCTAGAGGAGTAGTCTTTCATTTTGACATGCATCAAAATCACTCAAAGGAATTCCTAAAATACAAACTGCTAGACCCATTCAGTAGATCTGGAGTGGGGTCCAGGAATCTTATTCTAACAAGATCCCAAATGATACAGATGCTGCTAGTCTATGGGACACATGTTTTACAGTAGCTAGTGCATTTTTATTTGATGTGTGTGTAATCCAAATAACCACAGACATTTTAAACTCTGAGGAAGCTTGTGACCTTTGCGAGTTGTTAATATATGTATCCATTCTAAAAACCCAGATCTTTGATTATCTATCTTCAAAATACTAAGGTTTACAAGCAAAACAGTATACAAGTATGCGACCTTTGGTTTTCAAATAAACTGGCCAGCATCTCTTACTAGTTTGACAACTTCTTTTTATCTTTCCCAGAAAATATGTTTGAAAAGAATTAATTTTTTTCATTAATGTTATGTGGAATCTATGTAAATATTTAATCAAGACCTTTTATAAAAATAAGCAATACTAGCTTGGCTCCTGTGGCTCAATGGGCTAAGGCGCCAGCCACATACACCTGAGCTGGTGGGTTCGAATCCAGCCCGGACCCACCAAACAACAATGATGGCTACAACCAAAAAATGGCCAGGCGCTGTGGCGGGCACCTGTAGTCCCAGTTACTTGGGAAGTGGAGGCAAGAGACTTGCTTGAGGCCAGGAATTGGAGGTTGCTGTGAGCTGTGATGCCACAGCACTCTATCCAGGGTGAACAGCTTGAGGCTCTGTGTCAATAAATAAATAAATAAATAAATAAATAAATAAATAAAATAAGCAATGCTGAATGAAATTAGTTCATCTTAAAAGGCCATGATAGGTCTACTCTTACTTTATAGACTCTCCATATTAGTTTTTATTTAAATATAAATGATCATAAATAATACCACACAATTAGAAAGAAATATGTAAGTCTAACTCCCCCCCCAGATTCCCCAGTGCCAAGAACAATGCTTGACAGTAATAAATGGTTTATAAAAATTTGAGCAATGATAGCAGGTCGTGACATTAGTGATGTGGGGATTATTGAAATACCCATAGTTCTGCTCAACACATGCAAAAAATGTATTGCATTTTGGCTGTAGAGAACACATTGAAAAGTAAGACAGGTTTTCGGTGTGAGAAGAGTTTGCATTTTGTAGGAGAAATAAACAAACAGCATTAATTGTGATTACAGAGTACACAATAGGAGTTATGATAGGAAAAAAAATGCTTCTTTCTCTTACTGGAAGGAAAAAGGCTGATTCAGCCTGGGAAGGAAAATTACTAAGGATATGGCTTGGAATAAAAAAAAAATGAATGGGACTTTAACAGAGAATGAAAATTATTTGTAGGAAAGCAGAATAATCTAACTGGAATCTAATTTAGAGATAAAAAAGTTTTAGGAGATGAGGGAGGGAACATGTGACTACCTGGGGAAAGAGCACTTCTGGCTGAGGAAATAGCAAGTGAAAACGCACGGACAGGATCAGAACTATTTACCCAACAATCCCACCATAGGTATTTATTCAAAGGAAAACAAAAGTCATTAATCAAAAAGGCACTTGCACTAGCATGTTTATTGCAGCACAATTCACAATCACAAAGATGTGGAATCAGCTTAATCTCCCATAAATTCATGAGCAGATTAACAATAAGTGCTACATATATTCCACGGAATATCATTCAGCCATAAAAAATGAATCAATATAACTGGAGACCATTCTCATAAATGAAGTATTGCAAGAATGGAAAAACAAACTCACTACTAAACTGGAACTAAAAGAACAGCACTGTTAGTTCAGTACTGAAATTTACGTACTCAGTACTAAATTGGAACTAATAGGACAGCACTCATTCACAGATAGAAATAAATAAAATGCAATGGAAATCAAGCAGGTGGGAGACTGGAGGAGGGGATGGGTATAATCCTACTTCAAGGGTACAATGCCCACTACCTGGGGGATGGGCACACTTACAACTTTGACTCAAGCAGTACAAAACCAATCCATGTAATCAAAACCTTTGTAATATTCTGAAATAAAGAAAATACAGAAGGAAAGAACACATAGATACAACTCACACAGACATGAAGGCCATAATGAGATTTAACCGTATTTGTCAAAGTCAAAATGAAACTGCAGCTGACGGGGGTATGGTCTGATGAGCAAACATGACGCATTTTTCGTTACTGTTAATTTTATCTTCTTGCTCTGTTGTTTCCTGTTAAAAAGGGTCTTGAATCTTATTATCATTTCTCTTTCTTATACTCTCTAGGTGGTTGTCATTCTTTTCCTTTCCTTACCTTCATAATATTGTCCACCAGAGTTTTAAATTTTTAATAGAAGTTTCTGACATACTAACATTTTGAAGCTAATGCTGGCCTTTCACCTTTTGTTTTTGGTTTCCTCTAAGATACTTTCTCCCGTTTATAGGTGAACTGTAGAATAACTAATGATTCTGAAGAAATATATAAAATTACTCTAAAATTATGTCTACATTTAAAAATTTTTCATTTTAATTTTTAAAAGTTCAAAATGTTAGTACCCTTACATTAATCCAATATAAAAAAATGTACACACACACAAAAGAAGTAAAAAAAAAAGTTTAAAATTTTAAACTGTATAATCATATTATCCTTTACTACAGGTAGAGTCACTGATAAATCTATTCAGAAGCTTTGTTACTGGAAAACTTGTTTCTTCAAGCCATTTTGTTGTGTCAGTGGCAATTTTGCATGCTATTTCTTCTGGAACAGATACTCTTTACCTGGACAGATTGTATGTTCGATGCAATGTGCTAAGAGAAATTGGAAGGTGAGATGCATGAAATGTGTGAAAATAGCACTATCTGTTTTCAGACCTGCTACAGGGTTATGTCATGCCAATATAAGAATTCAGATAAAGCACATTTGTGGGATTCCCATAAAAAATGAAAAAAAAAAGTGTGCTTATTGAGAATATTCTTCAAAGGCCCGACCTTTAGTTTTGATGAAGTGTCAGTGAGAAGGAAATCCAATTATTTCATACAGAATGATGACTGGAAAAATGTTTTACATTCTAAACTGTAGTTGCAAACAGTAAAATCTTTGCTTCTCTCATCTCCATTTCCTGGGTATTCTCATTCCAGAAACAAAAGCACATGTTCACATCAGGCTCTGTGATCCTTGAACACCTATACAGCATAAGGTAGTGATAGTCCCTGTGAGATTATTCCTGGAAGCTCTTCCTATGCTGGTTAGGACGGACTCAATGCATCCAAAAATGACAGTCAACTACCACTTCTCCCCCACTGTTTTATAGATGTTCTCGGTGAGGAAATTTTATAGTTTAAAAATTTATAGTACAGATGGGATAATGATGAATGATAAATGGATTATTATTCAGAGATCTTAGGCTTAAAACTCGTTATAACAACAAGGAATTTTGAGTTGACGCATTTTTGTAGAGAAAAGTCATATTTTTAGTTAGGAATGAGAGTGTGTTTTACAAAATGGGGAGAATTCCTATTTTTTACAAGTGATTTTGGGTAACATAAAGGAAAATTATATAGTTCTCAGACATTCACTAAGGTTCAGTCTTGAAGTATCTCCATCAAGGGACATCTTTGATATGAATTGGGGCACTGTTTCTGACTGTGAGGATTTCAAGCCCCATTCAAGAGATTACTTTATGTAAATATGTAAATATTTAATATGTAAATATTTTCTTCCTGTCACAATCAGCCAATTGTCTACAAGTAAAAATCCCTGTCTCTTACATTAAATGTTCAGGAAAATTCACATGAAGAAAAAACAAATTGCTTCACAGATTATTTGTGGTATCCTGAGAGTTATAAAAATAAAATAAAAATATAAAAAGTACCCTTGCAATCAACAACAAAACAGCAAATAATCTGATTTTAAAAATTGTTAAAGGACTTGACTCAACCTTTCTCAAAAGAGGATACACATGACTAATAAGCATATAAAATGATGCTTAAACTTACTAATTATCAGACAAATATACATCAAAGCCACAAAAAGATATCACCTCATACCTGTGAGAATGACCATTATATATATAAAAAAATACAGAAGTGTTGGTGATAATATGGAGAACTTAGGATACTTGTGCATTGTTGGTGGAATGGTAAAGTGGTGAAACTACTATGGAAAAAATTAGAATTGCCATATGATCTTGCAAATCTCAGTATCTAAGATACTGCAAGTTCTGTTCTAGTCCACACTAATAATGTAAATGCTGCAATCAAGTAACTCACATAAGTATTCTGCTTTCTCCTTGAGTAGAAAAGTTTCATTTACATCATATTAACTGTGCAATTATGTATAAAAAGATCAATGTATAAAGCTTAGTTAAAAGTACTTTATTTTCAAAAAATACTAACAATCATCGAAGCCTTCAATGTGTAATAATCCTCTTCCTGATAGAAAGTCTTGCCTCATGCTGGTGGCTGCTAACTAACCAGACTGTTGGTTGATGAATGTTGTGCTGGCTGTGGCAATTTGTTGACTGCCTTGAAAGGCTCTTTTACAGAAAATGTTCCCTGCAAGATGGGATGTTGTTTGATAGGATTTACACACAGTAGAATTCCTTTCTTTCTTTTTCTTTCTTCCTTTCTTTTCTTTCTTTCTTTCTTCTTTCTTTCTTTCTTTCTTTCTTTCTTTCTTTCTTTCTTTCTTTCTTTCTTTCTCTCTCTCTCTCTCTCTCTCTCTCTCTCTCTCTCTCTCTCTCTCTCTCTCTCTCTCCTCTTCTCTCCTCTCCTCTCTCTCTTTCAGAGACAGAGTCTCATTTTGTCACCCTTGGTAGAGTGCTATGACATCACAGCTCACAGTGACCTCCAGCTCTTGGGCTCAGGTGATCCTCCTGCCTCAGCCTCCTAAGAGCTGGGACCACAGGTGCCCTCCACAGTGCCCGGCTATTGCAGTTTGGCTGGGGCTGGGTTCGAACCCACCACCTTCGGTATATGGGCTGGTGCCCTACTCAGTGAGCCACAGGCGCCACCCACAGTGGGATGTCATTCAAAATTAGAGTCAATCCTTTCAATTGCTGCTATTTGATTAAGTTTGTAGGATATTATAAATCCTTTAGTTGTCATTTCTACAATATTCACCGCATCTTCATCAGGAGTTGATTCCATGTCAAGAAACCACTTTCTTTGTTCATCCATAGAAGTTAACTCCTGATCCGTTTAAGTTTTATCATGAGAATGCAGAAATTCAGTCAATATTCAGGCTCTAGCCATCACTCTAGTTCTCGTGCTATTTCCACCACATCTGCAGTTACATCCTCCACAGAAGTCTTAAACCCCTTGGAGTACCCCCCCCATGAGGGTTGGAATCAACTTTTCACAAACTCCTGTTAATGCTGTGCTGACCTTCTGCCACGAATCACAAATATTACCAACAGCATCTATCACAAACTGATGAATACGCTCCAGGAGGTTTTCCATTTACTTTGTGCAGTGGTTACTGAGTAACCACTATAGCAGCCATAGCCTTATGAAATTTATTTATTTATTTTTATTTTTTATTTTTTTTGAGACAGAGTCTTATTATGTCACCCTCAGCAGAGTGCCATGGCATCACAGCTCACAGCAGCCTCAAACTCCTGGGATTAAACAATTATTTTGCCTCAGCCTCCCAAGTAGCTGGGACTACAGGTGTCCATCACAATGCACGGCTATTCTTTGTTGCAATTGTCATTGTTGTTTAGCAGGCCCAGGCTGGGTTCAAACCTGCCACCCTCAGTGTACGTGGCTGGCACCCTAGCCACAGAGCTATGGGTGCTACCCGAAATTTATTTTTTAAATAATAAAACTTGGAAGTTGAAATTACTTGAGAGCTCTGAGTGATTATTTCCCCTGCATGTTGTTTAGGCAATAATTCAGAAACTTAGAAATGCATCACTTGTTTTCCAGGACCAATGTTAGGAAATTAAACATTGTGATTGTAGTTAGAATACTTGTGATGGAAGAAAATGCTGTTGTCGATATTAATTAAATGAGAAAAAATAGACTTTGGAAAGTCTATAGGTTGAATTGTATCTTCCTCAAATCCATATCTTGAAGCCCTAATGTTCAGTATTTTAGAATGTGAGCTTATTTGGTAAAAGTGTATTTGCACATGAGCAATTTCAGAATAGCTCATTAGGGTAGGCCCTAATCCTACATGACTGTGTCCTTAGGAAAATCAGAGATCTGTACATGAGGACAATGCCATGTGAGGGCTGGAGTGGTGCTGCTGTAGCCATTGTATTCATAAAAGCCAGCAGGGAAACCCAGCATAGACTCTTCCCTCGCCCCTCTGGGTAACACACACAGGATGCTAGATTCCCAATTGTGAGACAGAAAGCCCTGTCCTTTAAACCACTAGGTTTGTTGCCCATTGTCACGGCAAGCTTAGCCAAAAAAAAAAAAAATATATTTAAAACTGAGAATTTGGGGATAGGGATTCCCTAGACTGTAAGTGGAAGAAAACTAACAATTTCTCAATTTTGAGAAATAATAAACAGTAAAACTTCTCTTTAGCAGGTTTTAGGGAGTTGCATACCACAGGGGAGTCAGAAACTGACCCCACTGAAGGGTTTTTGGTAAATTTTTTTAAGTGGGACAACAAAACATTCAATGACAAACATATACCATGTGGAGTCAGGCCCTCCTGACTCTCTTGGTACACAACAAAGGGGTTGTTTTGTGAGCATTGGGAGCCTCCATGGCTCTGGAAATCTGTTATCTATTAAACTATAGATGTAAATATCAAAATGTTGTCATAAGGAAAGGTGATAGTAAATATATGTCCATAAATTGTACAACTTATATTAAATGAGCAAATTTGTTGGAAGACATAGCCATTAAATCTCCCCCAGGAAAGAAAAGCTAACTCAAATAATCAATCTATACTAAAATTTTTATAGTAAATAAAAGTATAGGCCCAGGTGATTTCACTTGTGAATTATCCAAAATATTTAAGGAAACAAAAATTCTAACTCCACATAATCTCTTCCAGAATACGAAAGATGACTCCAATTTCCTAACTCATTTCATGAATTTGTTTGTTATCTTTTTTTTTTTATTAAATCATAGCTGTGTACATTAATGCAATCATGGGGTACAATGAGCTGGTTTTATATACAATTTGGAATGTTTTCATCAAACTGGTTAACATAGCCTTCACGGCATTTTCTTAGTTATTGTGTTAAGACATTTATATTCTACACCTAGTAAATTTCACATGTACCCTTGTAAGATGATATGTTTTTATATAGCAAAAACAAAGACACTACAACAAAGAAAAAAACTATAGAATAATATTCCCCCTCAACACAGGAATGAAATATGCAACAAAATGCAAGATAATCAATTCAAATACTAGCAAATCAAAGTGAATTTATTATACAATTACATTATACATTGTGTGTCAAAATCCACCCAAAAAGTCACCATGGGAAAATAGGTAATTGCAGCTAAATATACCTTTACTTACAAAATATCCATTACAAAATTTTGCAAAGGGGTAGTTAACACACAAAGGATATTTTATAATTGTAATGAATATTTTGTAAATACAGGTGCATTTAGCTACAATATATTTTACCTATATATAGTGACTTTAAGGGTGACTATTGCAACACCTTCTATCATGAAAAAGTGGAGACTACTCAGGGAGAATAACATAGGTTTAATACTCAAAAAAAAAAACAATTTTAATTATCCCTACACTAATATAGTTAAAATGGCGAATTTTATGTTACATATCTTTAACATGATAAAAATAGCTAAGCAATACCATTCATCTTGTCAACAAACCAAGAAAAACAATATGATTATCTCAATGAAGGTAGAAAAAAATCATGACAAAATTCAACATCCATTCACAATAAAAATTTTCTCCAAGTAGGAATAGCAGGGAATATTCTCTCCCTGAATAAAAGTCATCTATAAAACCAATAGTTAACATCACATTTAATGACTAAAGAGTGAATGCTCTCCCTATAATATCAGAACCAAAGCAAGGAAAAATGTTCCCACTCATTATTTTAATTCAACATCATGCTGAATGACAGAGCCATTAACATAAGGCATCAAACTGAAAACTGAAAAGAAATAAGTCTGTCTCTATTCGGAGATAACATAATGGTCTATGTAGATAACTACAAAGAGTCCACAACAGAACTATTAAAACTAGCCAGAGAGCTAAGCAGAATCTGATATCCATTTTATAAACAAACAAATTTTCCATAAAATTTAAAATTTTCAAAACTTAATGGTATTAACAATAGCACAAAACATTTAAAAACATAAGTGTTTGTGTATATATACATATATATGAGTATATACCATACATATCATCAACATCACAAATTTAAAGAATTGGAGGGTGCCATTATTGTTAAGATGTTGACTTTTTCCAAACTGACCTATAGATTCAGTACATTACCAATCGAAATCCTAACAATATAGAAATCAACAAATTGATTCTAAAATGTGATGGAAAAGCAAAGGATCTAGTAGACACAAATGATTTTGAAGTATGAGAACAAAGTTAGAGAAATTATACTAACTCATCAAGATTATAATAAAACTATAATAGCAAAGAAAGTGTAATATTGGTTAAAAAAAAGAATATAAATCAATGGGAGAGAATTCAGAGTTTAGAAATAGTGATTCTTTCCTTTAACCAAATTTAATTCAAATTCCTTTGGGTCCCCCTTCTGACTAGGCCCCAACTCGGACTCTCATCGGTTAGTTCAGTGGCTTAGCCCCTTGACTCTAATTTTTAGCAAGAATTCTGCTGGTCAGACACTTTTGTTATCTGACTCTTGATATCTGGCCAAATTCTTTATCTTTTGCTTTAGATATGTCATCACCCTGGCCTGCCTTCAGCAATAATCCTGTTTGACCAGAAACCCCCTTATCTTTGAGATTTTTTCTTAATAATTTTATATCCAGTAATCTTCCTTCTTGACTATAAATTCCCACTTTTCCTTGTTGTATTTGGAATGGAGCCCAGTTCTATGCTGAGATCTCTCTTCTCCTATTGCAATAGTTCTTGAACAGAATCTGATTTTACCCATTTAACTACAGTTCAGTATGGTTTACTTTGACAACACAAACACATAGGCTCTACTGATTTTCAACAAAGGTGCTAAGACAAGTCAACGGAGAAAGGATAGTTTTTTCAAGAAATGGTGCTGAAATCATTGTACATTTATAGAAAAAGTGGATCTAGACTTCACATCATAAACAAAAATTACCTTCAGACAGATCATGAACAATAATGTAAAACTAAAGCAATAAAACTTATCCAAGAATATACTAATGGAAAAACAAATACCACATGTACATTCTAATAAACTGGAACTAACAAATGGACACACAAGTGCGTGGAGGGAAATACAAGTCGTTGGAAATCAATCAGGGGACAGGGGAGAGAAGGAAAGGGGCAAAAATGCACTCACAAATATAATGAACATTATTCATTATAGGTAGGCTGAATTTATAGCCCTCACTCAAACCATGTGACCAAAACAACCAGACCCCCTTCCCTCAGTATTTTGGGGAAAAAAAAATCTTTGTTTTTAGGTCAGATTGAAACTTCTTAGATACAACACCAAAGGTTTGATCCATAATGGAAAAAATGATATTGATAATACTAACACTGTTAATATTAAGGTAACGAGGTTTGGTGCCCGTAGTTCAGTGAGTAGGGCGCCAGCCACATACATGGAGACTGGCAGGTTCAAGCCCAGCCTGGGCCTGCTAAACAACAATGACGACTACAACAAAAAAATAGCTGGGTCTTGGGGTGGACGCTGGTAGTCTCACCAGCTACTTGGAAGGCTAAGGCAAGAGAATTGCTTAAGCCCAAGATTTTGAGATTGCTGTGAGCTGTGATGCCACAGCACTCTACCCAGGGTGACATAGTGAGACTCTGTCTCAAAATATATATATACGTATTAAGGTAAACAGAAGCAACAGAAGAGGAAAATATGTACAAAACATGGATCTGATAAGGACAGGTGTAGAGGATATACCAAGAACTATCAAAACACTGTAAGAAAATGAATAACTCATTAAAAAATGGGCAAACATTTGAATAGACTCTTAAAAAAAGAATATAAAAAAGTGGCAGGTAAGCACATGTAAAGATACTGACATTATTAGCCATTAAAATGCAAATTGACACAAGATACCATGACTCATCTCATTCTATTCAATGAAATGAAAACCTATGTTTATACAAAAACCATTCATACATTACCTAATTCATAATTGCAAAAACTACAGAAAACACAAATGTACTTCAACTAGTAAATCAAGAAATTGTTAGAAAGGAACAAGCTATTGAGACATGGAACCTCGTGGATGTACCTCAAATTCATTTTGCTACATTAAAGCTACTTTCCTTAGAGTTTTCCAGTTTATCTCAATTTTATATGGCATGTGATTCACCTCCTTAACCCAAATATATAAAAACATGTATGGTCTTAAAAAAAAAACTCTACTTAGTGTGACTCAAGTGAAATGACGTTCTACATAAAATTAGTTGCTGACAGTGGATGGGGATGTGGGTGTGTACCACAATGGGGGGGGAAATAGGGATTTGGGGGAAATTTTTGGTTAGTGGATCTTTTCTATATCTTGTTTTATTGGTAGTAATAAAACTATTATGTGCTGTAAAAACGTACAGAAATTTACACTAAAAAATGAACTTTTGTGTGTACAAAAAGTATATGGCCAAACTAGAATGTAAAATAATATCAGGGCCACATCTTATCTTTAGACAGAAGATAGGAGTCAAAATCACCACGATCATGATTAGAGTTTGGAAAATAAGTCACACGGTGGCAGGTAAAAGATCATGAAATTTCAGAGAAGCATTTCATGACAAATGTAGGTGATTACTGAGGCTTTTTTTTTTTTTTTTTAAATCCAGACCCCAGAGAAACTGAGTTACCAGCCAGATGAGGAGACTCCCCACATGCCTTGAGGATTTCTTTCCCGAGGGACGAACAGAGCCAGCTCTTTGGAAAGAGTTGCTCCAGAAAGGTTGACTTCACCCACTGCCTAACGCGTCCCTTCCCCTCTGTGGTTTCATTTCTTCCTGACAAGGGGCCACAGACCACGGGATTGGTCTGGTTAGTCTTGGAGCCTGCACAGTGAAGGTTTTTGTGTCCTCTCCTTCTCCTTTTTACCTTAGAGGAACAAAAATTCCACTCTCAGAAGAGGCTAATGTTGCCGTTTTCGGAACACTCAGTTCCATGAGGAGCATAAAGCTCATCTGCGCATGTGCGAGTTTACCTTCTACTATTCGTGATTCCTGGCATTTCTCAAAATAGAAATTCTGACACCCCGCTCAGCATAAATTCCTGTTCGCCTTGCCTTTTCCTCAAAGTACATTGCTCTCAGCTTCTGCCCAGAGCTTCCCAACCTGTCAGCACAGCCACCCCGCAGGCTGCAACCCTTTATCACAAATCAAGCTGTCCTTCGCAGTTGTGAACCTTATCATTTCCTCGGCTGGCACCCCCAAGATGACTGGAAAGCATTCCTCAGAATTTCTTGAAACCACCTGGGGAGGAGAACAGCATAAGAAAAATATTGCACTCCCTCACCCAGGAGTCTCCAGCCATTGAAGAACAACATATTTGTTCCATATTGGACCCTTGCAGCACATATCCTATGTTATGTTTAGAATCTGTGGTGCTCCTCATTCAAAAAAAAAAAAAAAAAATCTGCAGGAAAGGATTTTGCAAATTAGTTACACGAGTCTATGGTAAGTGACATAGCTAGCAGAGCTGGAATTTATTCTCAGGTCTCCCGAATGCAAATCCTGTCTTTTTCCCAGTCTGCTAGTGATCTCCATCCAGGCAGGTTAGATGCGAACCCAAGGCCGCCTGGCCTGCAGGGCATGAGGGAGCGCGGGGCGGGGGCACTTGCAGCCCTGTGATGTCTCCAGGCCTGGGAAAACCAGGTTTCTACTCTGTCAGTGCAGCCGGGCGATGCTCAAGAGCCCTCCCCACTCCGCCCACGCTCCCCTCCCACTTTCCTAACCAGGGAAGGAAACCAAGAAGCAAGACGCAGCTCTTCCCGGACTGCCATTTCCTGCAGGGGCTCAGACACACTGAGGGGCACAAATGCCCAGGCTGTCCATCAAGACTTGGGTGTCCAGCTCAGAAAATAAGGTCCAACTAGTAAAGAGATATAACACAGATCGTAAGATGGTCTTGGGTTAAAAAAATAATAAAATAACCCCCCAAACCCTGTCATGGGGCAATATCTGATTGATTTTATATTTTCAAGAAAAATAAACCTCGGAGAATCGAGTGAATTCTGTCAATATTATTTCTTCTCCTTTCTCCACCTCGCACAGGCTCTCCCTAGACCTCATCTCTCCTCTGCCTGGGAGTTCCCAAGGAAACAGTCAGAGGTGGGAGCTTCACAGCTTCAAAGATGGCAGAGAGTATGAAACATTCAAGCATAAGAATAAATGTAGGCCTTGATAACTGATTTAGGGAAAGATGACTAATCCCAGGAAATGGCCCAGACTGTGTATGTAGCCCTGGTCATTCAGCAAAAGGAAGGAGAGGTAGGAGGCAGCCCCTATTTCAGAGTCATTCTGATTATGGCCATGGATTTATTGTGCACTACTGAAATGCAAAAAGCATCCATCAAGTGTAACTACAGATTCAGGGCAGTGAGGATCCATGCAGTGCAGATGATGTGGATAACAACCCAGCTGGAGAGTGGGTAAGATTGATTACTTGGATAACACACATTTCTCCAACCAAGATGGCTAAATATCTTAGGGAAAGAAAAGGAAGACATTCATACCACCACCTTACATATTGGAATTCTGTCAAAGACTAAAGAAAAAACTGACATAAAAAAAAAATTGTGTCTTCTTCCATTTCTTTGGACAATGTCAGCAATAACAATTCAGAAAATTCCATCAGAGTGATTTAAAATAGATATTTAACATCATTGGCAGAATTCATCCTGAAGCAAGACTTCAAAGGTCGAGTAATTCACTAGCAATACCAAACAAATTTTTTGCAATTCACCCTTGCATCTTAGTGATATGAATGGTAGAATTTATTACTAATAATGAATCAGATTGCCAAAGAAAACCCCACAAAACAAATTCATAATACACAATGTCTTTAAAGATGAGAATAAAGATAGCTTGCTAGAAACCAAGCCAACAGACAATAATTGCAGTATTTATTAATAGCGCATAAAATAGTTATTATTTGGCACCAGAAAAAGATACATGTTTTGTAAATAGTGGCCCAATAAAGAGATACTAAAGATATTTGCTCATCTTATTACAGTATTTATTTTCTGTAGAGACAGAGATTGAACATGAAATTCTTATGCTCGGCATAATGGTTTGCAGTGAGAGATTTCTAAAGCCCAAAGCAAAAGTTCCTTAGGGCAGTATAACAATCCATCATTAATAATTAATGAGTTAATGTTAGTATGGGTATTAGAATAGTTTCTGGCATATTTTAAGTGTTTGACACTTAAAATAAAAATAATTACCATAGCTGTCATATAAGTACTTGACAATACTTCACTGTAGCTGGACCTGATAATGACATGCAATATATCATGTACAATGTCCAAAAAAACCAAGTAGAATCATTTTAGTCTCTTTTTTCTCCCAAAGTAATATATCAGAATATAAACGAGTTATTTTGTTTACCAAATATTTATTGAACACCTATTATGTAATCAAGCACTGTTCTAGGGTCTTGGGACGTAGTGGCAAACTAAAACACATGATCCTGCTTTCCTAGGTGACTATCTTTTACTTAGGCATGAAGATAATCAAGGTATAATTAACCAGAATAATTTTTGACTTAAAAAAAATTCATTAAAAAAATGGAAAAGGAATTTTAATCATAACAGGAAAATCAGGAAGTTACCAGTTTTAGTAGCAACAAAGCAACTTCATAAACAAATTCTTTTTGAAAAATGGAAGTCGGCTAATTTTTTATGTCTTACTTCTAATCATACTAGGTCACTCCCCCAAATGTAAATATTCCACTCATTATCCCAGACATCATCATGTGTGTATGGCTTTATATAGCTTACCCTCCTCTGCCTTCCAACCTTCAACGGTGCCCTCTGAACCTACCCATTCCACAGCAAACACATTCCTTTGTCCCCTTAATTTGGGCATTTGAATAGAATATGCTTCCTGTTTCTCCTCACCAAATGTTAAACTTGGTCCTCCTTGAGCTCCTCCTTGTCTTATTTTTAGGGTTTGTCTATTCCATGGCCGAGACATTGGTCTAATACACTCTAGATCCACATTCCAGTTGTTTATTCTTCCATTTGTTTTAACAGCTCTTCCTTTGAAGCGTGTGTTGTCCAATTATACAGCCCTTGCGCCTTCCTCTTTGTTGTCTTTTATCAGCTGTTCACTTGCCAGTATTTAAAGGAGTATTTATCACGGGCCCACAGTCTTGCTCTCCATTCCAAATGATATCATTGTCCTGAGTGACTTTCATGTCCTTAAAAATGATGTACATGGTCTCATTATACTCCCTAATTTCAATGATATTCATTTTCTTAATATTATTTCAGCCACACAGATTCTAGATCTTATTATCAAATATAAAACCTCAATTTTCAATTCTCTGATCATGACTATCTTTCCAAATTTTCCCTCTCTTACACCCACTATAACCCACCTGTCTTCATGAAGGTTTCAAATCCTTTGATTTAAATTACTGTTGATTTACCAGTCTGTCCTCACTTCCATTTTCTTCCCATTCAACCTAAACATTTAACTGTATCCTTAAGCATTTCCTCATCGATGTCCCCACCCAGCATGCCTTTCCCCTGTTAGCTGAGCCTCATCAGAACACACATACCCTCTGACAGTCTAACTTCACTACTCATTGAGCCTACAACAGAGCCTTGGAAAGTTACTTACTATTTTGTATTACTCAACATTTCTTGGACCTCTCATGTAAAAATTCATCTGAATGAAACCTTATTTATAGATTAGTCCATACTTATAATTTTGATTACACTTTATCACAAAAGATGGTGGTGGAAATAATAAGCCCTAATTAAACTGTTCCATCTCTACTCTTTAACAAGCACTCTTTGGCCAGTCATTGAATTATCTTGTGTACTTGGTTTCACTGAGCTGCAACAATTAATCCTGTCTTATTCCTTTTAAAGTTAAACCATAACACAGCATTTTTTTTTTTTTTTTACAATTATGGGTAGTGGTAAGTGTTATTCTCTGTGTAGTGGGAGAGAGGAAGGGATAGGAAGGAAAAAGATAAATGAACCAATGCAATAGAATGACCATGAAGTAATTACTCTAGCTCTGTGATTCCTGCAGGGAAATCAACTGCAGCTAGCCACATCCATCTGCTGAAATTTAAATTAGGTAAAATTAAGTGAAATAAAAAATTTTGTTCTTCATACAAGTCATGTTTCCCAACATCAATAGCCACACGAAGTCAGTAGTTGCCATGCTAGACAATACAGAACATTTCTGTCATTTAAAAGACATTCCTACTGGACGGTGATGCTCCAACTAAATTGAATTCTGCTCCCTACATTGATAGGTATCTATGGAAACAGAAAATTAGACAAAATTTAAGTCCTAGGTTTTGGCACGTTTGTGCATCTGCAAGTAAAATTAATAAAATCATTTTTGTCAAATTAATAGTATCATCTCTAATTGTAAACAGCAAAATTCTTCAAGCATGTGTCTGTAAGCTTTTTATGGAAAATACTTGACATTACAGATTCAGAGGTTAATTCTCCCATCAGTGTATGCATAAATCTTCTTTAAATGTTAATAAGAGAATGCTAATGACAGATATTCTAAGATCAACAAGAGAATACTTTCTGTACCATAAAAATGTATTTTCTCTCCATTCTGATCTACTTAATCTGAAATTGTGCTTGGCATTTGCATAACTATAAGTTATGATCTGTAAAATTAAATAAAATCACTTTTTAATGTTTTAACTCCAAACTTATTTTTCTTTTGTATTCCAAATTTGAAGTGGTATGGGATAAATTAATACGTCCCCCCAGAAATGTATTCAACAATTTAATAATGCCACTTGAACTCTCATTTGGTTAATTAGTTTTCTGGTTTTCAATCCTTATAAATGAATATGAGTAGCATAGGAAATGTTTCCAACAGAAAGTGATGCTCTCTTTTTACATGATAGGGTCCACAAAAGTGATAATGTATAGTATGCCTCCCTATAAAGTTCGGTTTTGACCGCTCTTCCATTCCACCTGTACTGCATTTTCTTGGACATACACTGACTTAATCTAAGAGATCTGATGACAGCTCATAGGAAGAAAACACAGTTTATTTCAAAATGGACAAAAATATCTTTCTATAAGGAGAAATGAGGGGAAGGCAAAGATAAATAGTCATGGCATTTCTTCAAGAAAATAGGGAGCCTGTGAAGTAAAAATAATACGTAATAATCTCTGAGCACTGAAATGTAGCTCTGAAGATTATTTTGAATAAAATAGCATCAATGAAATTAAAATTATATTCCTTTTTCTGTACCTTGCACTCTCCTCTTTTATTTTTTTTATTTCATTGACACTTTTAAAAAATCAATTCCTATGATCAAGCTTTCACTGCTGAATTAACTTCCTACGGCATCCACCTGCCTAGTATGGCATGTTCCTCATCCCAGGTGTACTTTTATACCATCAGATCCTGAAAGATACAGGAAATCTTTTCAAATTACTTGATTTCACCACATAGGAGTTGACAGGCTAGATCAACTTCTCGTAAAATATTATACCATGAGGAGCTCTGTGGACCACCACCCCCTTCCCCAGAGAAAATTATAAAACAAAATGAGAAAACACAGTCTATGGAAATCATCCTAAGGCCATATAGCAAATAAGGAAAAAAAAAATCCATTCAAAAATCTACCAAAATTTGGCAAAAACAATGAAAGTCTGAGGTATTTCAACTAAGACCACTCCCTCACCAGCTTAGAGGGAGATAGAAACTCTACTTTAGACTGAACTAGACAAAAGTTCAAGGCTCCCGATAAGAGGGCTATCTTCCTAAAATAGGCAACTGTCAGCATTTCTCATCTGGTACTCAGCTCCCTATTGCCAAAGCCAAGTTGGGGTAAACACAGCCACAATGAGGGCTTTTTTTTCTTTTAATCAGACTTCACTTGCAGAATAGTAGCTTTACCTTGGGCATGGCAGCTCTGACAGCCCTTTTCCCAGCCCACAAGAAATTCCATGAAAAGAAAGCCAAGAAGATCTTAGGCTGCTGACCCACACTAGCGCTTAGTTCCTGTGGTCAAGGTGTCAGAGAAGTGTGTCAGTCTCCTCACTATCAGCTCCAGAGATTTGCTTAGGAGGATAAGTATATCATAAAACAGGTTGGCTCCTAATGTCTTCCTAAAGTAATTAATTGCATTTGCAACATGACAGACAGGCATATAAATCCAAGAGTACTTTCAGAATGAGTAGAGTCTTTGGTGAAAGGAAACTAGAAGAATATTGACAGAATTATTGGTGATATAGATTAAACTATAGGCCAGCTTTTCAGGAGAAATTCAGTGAAGAGAATTATGAGGAGCCATTTTGGGGTCAGGAAAAAAACCTCAGACACTGACTTTGGGAACTATTCCTTTCCAAAAAGTGCCCTGAATATTAGTGCATTAGTTGGGCCAAGAAATTATGCCCCAAGGGCATTGTTGAAAATAATAGAAATACCAGGCAGCAGCAACCAATGACAATTAATAGCTGAGTATGATCAAAGAAATAGACAGTCAAAGACAGGCCTAATAAAACCATTGTCATCCATAGTAAGTGTGGGCATACCCAAGGCCCAACTCCCCTGAGATGCAAATTCAGAAGAGAGAATTTCTGAATTTCTACTGTGTAGAAGAAAGAGGAGAATAGACTTTTCTAAAAGACTTAATAGCCAAATGAACAAGCAAATAACAATGACAAGTCCAGTACCAGGTGGTTGGGAGGTGGACTGCACTCAGAGTTCCTATAGCTTAAATCAAAATTGGGAATCTTCCAACAACAATATCAAAATGATAAAATTGAGATATGCAAAGAAACAGGTCAGTATGGACCATATACTGGAACTAAAGAGGCAATAGTGGAAGTGGCCAGTGTGCAAATGGCTAGTTGTTAGATTTCACAGAAAAAGGCCTCAAAGTAGCCATTATTAATGTGTTGGAAGAACACAAAGAATCCATGCTTAAAGAAGTAAAGGAAGGTATGATGAGAATGACACATCAGAGAATATCAATAATAGATATAATAGGAAAGAATCAAATGGAAATTCTGGACTTGAAAATTACAATAACTAGATGCAAAAATTATTAGAAGGACTCAACAATAGATATAACCTAGTAAACCATTAGCAAATTTAATGGTAGAGATTATGCCATCTAAAAACAGAGAAAAATAAAATGAAAAAGTACCAGGGAAATCTGGGACAAGATTAAGAACACCAAACTACAAGTAATAGGAGCATGGGATGGAGAAAAGGAGAGAAAGAAGCAGAGAAATATTTAAAGAATAATGGCAGAATATTTTTTAAAAGTCACTAATGTACACATTTAGGGAACTCAAAAACTACAATTAGGTAAACACAGAAATCAAAAAATAGACACATCATAGTATAAATGCTAAAATATAAAAACAAGCAAAAAATCTTAAAAGCACCATTAGAAAAACGAATCATAACTTACCAGGAAAACCCAATGAGATTATTTTCTGATTTCTTTTCAGAAACAATGGGATAATATATTAACTATACTAAAAAAAAAAATCTGTCAAGCAAGAATCTGTTCAGCAAACATTACTTTTAAAAATGTGGGTGCAATAAAGACATTGTCAGATATATAAAAACTGAGAGAATGTGTTGCTAAAAGAGTCACCATAAAAGAACTACTGAGAGAAGTTTGTGGGTTGCACCAAATAATCTCAGATGCTACTTAAATTACACAGAGAGAGAGAGAGACATACACACACAATACACCCAAAAGGTAATTATGCAATTATATGTAAAATGTGGTGTAAATGAATAAAGCAATATAATAAAATAATACACACAAAATATATTATTGGACCTATGAGATAAATAAATGTAATAGCCAATAAGAGCACAAAGGAAGTGAGTGAGAGTATAGCTCTAGAGGCTAAGGAAATGACATGAGGCAGTCATTGGCCAGGGGAAGAAAATAATGAAATTAGAAATGATAAATAATGTTAACATATGAAAACTATAAATATAATATATCTGACTTTTCTTTCTTTATAATTTTTATCCAAAATATCAAAAGGTATAAGTGTTCTTGTGGCATAGATGAATTGCATAATGCTGAAGTCAGGGCTATTAGTGTGCCCATCACCAGAATAGGTAATTTTTTTCTTTTTTTTGCCATCAACCACTACCACTCTCCCTCTTTTTAGTTTCCATGTCCTTTACACCACTTTATGACCATATATACCCATATTAACTCCCACCTATTAGCGTGAAGATGTAGTGTTTGTTTTCCCATTCCAGAGATACAATAATCTTCTCTAATTCCATTCAAGTTGTTGCAAATGACATTATTTTATTCCTTTTTATGGCTGGGTAGTATTACAAGGGAGTTAGAGATATATATAGATGTAGATGATATATATATATATAAAAATTATAGAGAGAGTGTAGATATAGATATAGGTATCATATTTTCTTTATCCACTTACCAATTGATGGGAACTTAGGTTAAATCAACATCATTGCAATTGTGAATTCTGCCATTATAAACATTGGAATACATGTATCTTTTTTGTATAATGACTTTTCCTTTGGGTAGATACCCAGTAGTGGGAATCCTGGGTTGAATGGTAGGTCGATTTTTAGTTCCTTGAGGAATTTCCAAATTAATTTCCATAGTTGTAATGCCAATTTACACAGTCCCACCAACACTGTATAAACATTCCTTTATCACCATATCCATGCCAAATATCTATTTTTAGTTTTTTAATAATAATGGACATTCTGATATGGCAAGGTAGTATTGCATTGTGATTTTAATTTGTATTTCTCTGATGAATAGTAATTTTGAGCACTTTTTTTTCATATGCCTGTTGGCCATTTTTGCATTTTCTTTAGAAGAAATTCTGTTCAAGTATTTTACCCACTTTTTAATGGGGTTATTTGTTTTGTTCCTGCTTATTTGTTTTGGTTCTTTGTAGATATTAGCCCTTTGTGGCACGCATAGTCTACAAATATCTTGTGCCATTCAGTAAGATGTCTATTTAGTTACTCAGTTTATTATTTCTGTTTCTATGTAGAAAATTTTTGGTTTTGTTTAATCCATCTATGATTAGTAAATTTTTAACTATTTCCTGAATTATTTTTTTCTGGTTTCTTTGAATTCTTTTTTTAATTTAAGCTTTTATTTTGCATGTATTTTTGTGGTAGATTACTTTCATAGATTTGCTTATGTAGAACCATTCTTGTATCTCTGGGATGAAACCAGTTGGTTGTGATGAATTCTTTTTTGATATACAACTGAATTTGGTTTCTTTATAATTAGAGATGGTAAGCATTTTTTTCCATGTTTTCATTGGCCATTGGACTTAACAATGTAAAGGAAAGAATGCTCAGTAACTTGCTCTATGAAGCCTAAATCCACTTGATAACAAAACCAGGAAAGGACACGACTAAAGAAGCAAACTACAGACCAATATTCCTTTTGAATTTAGATGCAAAAATTCTCAATAAAATATTAGCAAACCAAATACAGCTGTACATCAAAAAATAATTCATCACGACCAACTGGGTTTCATCCAGAGATGCAAGAATGGTTCGACATAAGAAAATCTATAAAAGTAATCCATCACAAAAATAAATGCAAAAACAATGACCATATGATCTTTTTAATAGACATAGAAAAAGCATTTAACAAAATTCAGGACACTTTTATGATGAGAATGCTTAGTAAAACAGACATATAGGGGACTTACGTCAAAATTATAAAGGCCATCTATATCAAACTCACATCCCACATCAGATTGAACAGGAAAAATTGATAGCATTCATGCTTAGAACTGGAACCAGACAAGATTGCCCACTCCCTCTACTTATGCTCAACATAGTGCTGGAAGTTCTTGCCAGAGCAATCAGGCAAGAGAAAGAAGTCAAGAGTATCCAAATAGGGAAAGAAGAGAGGTGAAATTATTGGTCTTTATGCTTATGACATGATCTATCTAGAAAATCCCAAAATTTCAACCCAAATGGAATTGATAAATACATTCAGCAAAGTATGAGGTTACAAAATATATAAAATCAGGAGCTTTCACATACACCAACAACAGACAAGCTGAGAATGAAAGAAAAGATGTAATACTTTTCTCAGTAGCAACAAAGAAATAAAATTCCTAGGAAAGTATTTAACTAAGAAAGTGGAAGACCTCTATAGGGAAAACTATGAAACACTGAAGAAAGAAATTATAGAGGATGTAAATAGATGGAAAAACCTATGCTCGGGAAGCAGCAGAATCAACATTGCTAAAAGGCTATTCTACCCAGAGTGATTTACAGATTCCATGAAAACCCCACTAAAATACCAATGTCATTTTTCCCACATCTAGAAAAAAACAGGGTCTCATTTATTTTTTTACAATCCATGTAAGAATTCATTATTTGTCATTTCAGCATTTTTAATTTTGGTTTCGATCCATTTGTACAGAGTTGGTGAACTCCTTTGGATGTATCCTTTCAACCTGGTTTTTCATACTTTCCGAGTTCTTGTGCTGATTCCTTCTCATCTGTAGTAGCTTCTGCTTCTTGTTTTGGGATTTTAATTATTTAGTTGGGACTCCTCCCACCCCCTTAGGAGTGCTCCTGTAGCACCTACCTGTGTTCAGTAAGGACTTAGGCTTTGGGTGGGTCTGAGTTCTGGATGGATGCCTTGGTTATTGATATCCTTTGTGTGGTGGTTTTCCCACTTGGTTGTTGTTTGTAGGCTCTAGCTGTGGTGTACTACGTGCATGGATAGAGTCTTTGTCTTTTATAAACAAGGAGATAAAAGGCTTTCAGATCTTTTCTCTTTCCTTAGCCTTTCTCTAGCCTTGTTGTTTTCTTAACAGTATGAATTATATTGATGTGCCCAGTTTAAATTCTAACTCAATAGGTTGTAATTGCAGGCAATCATCATGCTCTGTATAATTGAATCAGTAAATGCTAAAATGGGCTGTATTACTTGCCCTTCCTGCTACCAGGCAGTGTTTGCAGGAAAGAGACAGCTGAAGTGGCAACTTTTTGTGGCCTGTGTTCAGCTTCTGTATCAGCCAGGAGTAGTACTCATATGTCTCTGGTGGTGGGTGTGGCTCTGGAGCTCCCATGGGATTCTTTCTTATGCTCCATCATAGCCAAGGTGAGTGGAGGATTGAGGCTGTGCATGGCTGGGTTGGATGAGCCTGCATTCCCATTCCAGAAGGCTGAGCACAAGAGCTGCCTCATCAGGGGTCAAGGGTCACTTCCCAGGCTGCTGGGAAAAACTACCAAGGGGCTGAAGTGGCTCCACCTCACCTGGTCTGTCATGGGAGAAGGGCAGTTTGGGGTGTAGTGGAGTGCAGTCCACCACTGCAGGGTGGACTCGGCTTCACTACTCTTCCCTCTTTTCCCATGCGCTGTGGATCACCTTCTGGTGTCTGGCTGCAAGCAGCAGTCTACATTAACTGAATTCACCTGCAATGGCAAGGATCCTGCTCTGGACCAAAAGCACAGCCATTATGGTGACCACAGGAAAGAGGGGTGTTTTTTGTAAATGCACTGCAGCTCAGACCCACACAATGCTCTCCTTTTAGTTTTCCTGAGGGAGAATTAACTTTGCTTTCCAAGATTGGTTCACAAATCACTCCTCCATGCCACCAAGCAAAACAATCAAGTCCTTGGAGTAGAGGACTCCAGCTTGTAGGTCTGTCCTCTGATCCTGTAAATTCAATCCCTGACCAGGTAGCTCCACCTCACCAAAGTTTGTCATGGGAGAAAGGCAGTTTGGGACATAGTGGAGTGCATGCTGGTCTCAAGTTGCTCCCAGTGTGCTCAATCAGGCGTAATGTCCCTCCACTTCTGGTTATATACTGCTCTGCTGGAGCAGTTGGGTGGACAGCTCCAGGGAGGTCCAGCAGGCAGGGAGCTCAGAATCTATGCACTCCTTGGTGTACTTTAGGTCTTTAAGAGGAAAGGCACGAGTCTCACCTTCTGTGGAAGCCTGGGTACAGCGGGCATGCCAACAGAGGTGAAGCAGCTGCTCTTGAGAGCCCTGGCTTAGTCATTCCTTCAAATACCAGTTCTGATTCATGAGGGAACTGTCACAGCTGTTTGGGAAGCTATGAGCAGGTGAGGGGATGATAAAAAGAAGAGTCGGAATGGCAGACAGCTGGCACTCTGATTTTCTTTGTCTTGAGGGGATATCCTCACTGGTTGTAATCTCCTCTCTCCCAAGGGAAGCCTTCCCTCAATGTCTAAGTTCTGGGAGGACACAGTTTCCCTGTAATCCACCAGCCCCACCTCCATGGGCAACATAGTCTGGGTGGGTATTGGGTAATCATTGTGTACGGGCCATTGATAAGAAAACCAAAGGTCTAATGCTCCCTGAGGAGGACTAAGGCACACAATGGGTGGAAAATAATTTTGGCACACACCACCTCAGCTCATGTCTGTGGTGAAAGGGAATGACCCAAAGAGGAGGGGCAACCTAGTGTTCTGTTCTCAAGAAACTTCCAGTTCACTGGCAGCAACAGCGTTTGGGTTCCTGAGAGAGAAGCTCTCTAACAGTTTGGAAGCCTACAGTCCGGCAGAGTTTGAGTAAGTAAAAACAAACATTCCTACCCATCCTTTCCATAAGGCTTCATATTCCTCAGGGAGGTATCTCTACTGAAATCCTGTTTCTCCTTGTCCTACTCTGCAACTTCTTCCTATGGAATCTCTGGTAGTACCAGAACTTTTCTTTCAAAGTTTCATCTATGCTATGTTTTCTTCATTTAAAACTTTTCTGGCGTCTAATGTCTCTAGCCAGCCATCTAGTCTCCCCACCCTAGACTTGTTTTTAAAATCTGGCACAGATTTTACCTCTCAGATTCTTTACCCATCATAAAATTATATAAAGTAACAATTATAACATTGTACTGTTGTAATATTTGTAGATGTAATATCTGTATATATAATCTGATATGATTTCTGATTATATAAGGAGGAAAGAGAATAGGATTATATAAGGCTAATACTTCTATATCTCACTGAAATTAAGGTAGTATAAATCTAAAGCTGATTCTGATAAATTAAGAGGTACATACTAAGACAGAATGACCACAAAGGAAAAACTCAAAAACATAGTGAAAAAAATCTGTAAGTCATATGTCAAATTAAAAAAATTAATCTGATGCAAAAAAAAGCAATAAAGAAAAAATATAGAAAAATAAGTAAAATGGCAGACATACATCAACTATTAATATTTAATGTTATCAATAATATAAATATCAATAATATTTGATAATAATGTTATCAATAACAATATTTAATGTTATTAACATATGTATCATTTGGGTAAGGTAGACATTTTAACAATGTTTATTCTTTCCAGTCAAGAGCATGGTATGTTCCTCCATTTGATAATATCTGTTATTATTGATAACATTAAATATTAATATATGTATCAAATAACCCAACGAAAACTCAGAGACTTTTACACTGTTTCAAGAGAAACAGAAAATAAAAACAAGACATGACTACATTTTAGAGCATCCAGCATTGTCACTAAAACCAATTAGAGACATCACAAGACCCATATCTCATGAAAATAAATGCAGTCATCCTTAACAATATGCTAGCATACCAAGTTCACTAACACACAGATAGAATTGTTCCTATTATGTTCCTACTGGTATATATTCAGAAATCTAAGGTGGATTTTAGTATCTGAAGAATAATCACATCATTAAATTTTTTTTAAATATCTCAATAGATATACCAAATCATTTGAAAAAGTTCAACATCCTCTCATGATAAAAACTCAACAAACTATACAACTTCAACAAAAACCCTCAGCTAACATCATACTTAATGGTGAATAACTGGATATATTCATCACAGATCAGGATAAAAATAGGATATACACTCTCATCACTTCAATAGGATATACAATCTCATCAATTCAATTCAAAATTATGTGGTAGGCCTAGTTAGACCAATTAGATAAAAGGAGAAATAAAGGTATCTAGATTAGAATGTTCATAAATGATGCAATCTTAACATGAAAAAATTCCCAAGAAATCCCCTAAAACCCTATTAGAATTCATTGTAGAATGTTGAAATGAATCAAATTCAGTTGATTAAAAAAAAAACTTATTATAGAATGAGGAAGGATAAAAGATACATACACAAAAATAATAGTACTTCTGTGCACTCACAATGAACATTTCAAAAGTAATAATTATTTTTAATTTCAGGTTAATGTGAGGGTCCAAACAACCGGGCCACAATATTTGAATTTGTTCAGTAGACTCCATCTTGTAGTTGTGTCCTACATCCCAAAGATGTGCCTTATACCCCTACATTATGCCCATTAAGTAGGAGCATACCAGTCCCCTTCCTACCCTCTCCTCTTTCCTTACTCCCCTTCCCCTCAACTTGAATTGTATTGGGTTTTACTCCTATGTAGGCTTGTATTAGATCATCTATGGGCTTCATTTTAGAATTGAGTATATTGGATATTTGCTTTTCCATTCTTATGATACTTTACTAAGAAAAATGTGTTTCAACTCCATCCAGGTTAATACAAAAGATATAAAGTCTCTCTTTTATGGCTCAATAGTATATGTGTACCACAGTTTGTTAATTCATTCCTAAGTTTTTGGCATTTAGGTGGTTTCCACATCTTGGCGATAGTAAATTGAGCTGTGATAAACAATCCAGTGCAAATGTCTTTATGATAGAAGGATTTTTTATCTTCTGAGTACATGCCTAGGAATGGGTTTGTGTGATCAAATGAGAGTTCTAATTTTACTTATTTGAGGATCCTTCATACTTCCTTTCAAAGAGGCTATATGAATTTGCAGTCCCAGCAACAGAGTAAATCTCTCTCCACATCCATGCCAGCCATCTTCAACTTTGGGAATATGTGATATGGCCTAATCTTACTGTGGTTAGGTGATATCTCAGGTGGTTTCCATTTGCATTTCTTTTTTTTTTTTTTTAACAAGAACATTTCTTTTTTTTCTTTCTTTTTTTTTTTAACGTTGAGGATTCATTAAGTGTACAAGAAACAGGTTACACTGATTGCATTTCATTTGCATTTCTCTGATAATTAGGGACAACAAACATCTTTTCATACATTTGTTTACCATTCATCTGTCTTCCTCAGAGAAAGTTCTGCTCATGTCATTTACCCAGTGATAGATGGGATTGTTTGCTCTTTGAGGGTTAATTTGAGTTCTCTATAGATCCTAGCTATCAACCCTTTGTTAGATTCATAACATGCAAACTTTTTTGCATTCTGAAGGTTGTCTATTTGCTTTATTTGTTGTGCCCTTCACTAAGCAGAAACTTTTCAGGTTAATTAAGTCTCATTTGTTAATTTTTATTGTTGCAATGGCCACAGAAGTTTTTGTCATAAAATCTTTTACCCAGTCCGACAGACTCAAGAGTTCTTCCCATGCTTTCTTGTAAGATTTTTATGGTTTCATGTCTTATATTTAAATATTTTATCAATTTTGAGTCAATTTTTGAAAGTGGGGAAAGGTTGGCTCCCGTTTCGGTCTTTTACATGTACAGCACCATTTGTTGAATAGGATTCTTTTCCCCACTGAATGCTTTGTTTGGTTTATCAAAGATCAGATGGTAAGTAAAGACTGGTTTCATCACTTGGTTTTCTTCTTCTGTTTCATATGTCTCTATTTTTGAGCCAATTATGCTGTTTTGATTACTATGGACTTACTAGATAGCCTACAGTGTGGTAGAGTGCTGCCTCTGGCTTTTTTTTTTTTTTTTTTTTTTACTAAAAATTGCTTTGGCTATACAGGGCTTCGTCTGGTTCCATACAAAATGAAGATCTATATTTTCCTCAAAGTATGATTTGGTATTATAATGGGGATTGCATTGAATCTATAGATTGATTTGGGTAAGGTAGACATTTTAACAATGTTTGCTCTTTCCAGCTAAGAGCATGGTATGTTCCTCCATTTGATAATATCTTCTGCAATTTCTGATTCTTAGGGTTTCCCAATTCTCTTTGTAAAGATCCTTCATATCTTTTGTTAGGTATATTCCTAGGTATTTCATTTTCTTTGAAGCTACTGTGAAGGGAAATGTGTCTTTGATTAGCTTCTCAACTTGTCTGTTACTGGTGTATACAAAAACTACTGATTTGAGAACAATGCATTTATACCCTGAGATGTTACTGTATTTCTTGATCACATCCAGGGGTCTTCTGGTTGAGTATCTCAGGTTCTCTAAGTATAAGATCATAAAATAAGCAAAGAGCTAGAGTTTGACCTCCTCTGCCCCCATTTGAATGCTTTATAGACTTCTCTTGCCTGTTTACATTGGCTAAAACTTCCAGCACTATGTTGAATAGTAGTGGCAATAGTGGACATCCTTGTCTAGTTCCAGTTCTAAGTGGAAAAGTTTTAATCCATTCAGTATGATATTATATATGGGGTTGTCATAGTTGGCTTCAATCAGATGTAGAAATGTACCACCCACGCCTCTATTCTTAAATGTTCTTGTTAGGAAAGGATGCTGAATTATTGAATGCTTTTTCTGCATCTATTGAGAGGATCATATGGTCTTTTGCTTTTGCTTCTATTGATTTGGTGAATTACATTTATGGATTTGCATATGTTAAACTAGCCTTAAATACCTGAGATGAAGTCCACTTGATCTTGATACATAATTCTTTTAATGTGTAGCTGTATTCCTTTGTCTAAGATTTTATTGAACATTTTTGCTTTGATATTCGTGAGTCAAATTTGTCTGTAGTTGTTTTTGTTGGGGCCTCTCCTGGTTTTGGTGTCAGTGTGATATTTGCTTCATAGAATTGAAGGAAGTGTTGGGGAAGATCCCTTCCTTCTCAGTGCTTTGGAATAGTTTCTGCAGTGTAGGTACCAGGTCTTCTTCGAAGGTTTGATAGAATTCTAGTGTGAAGCCATCTGGTCAAGTGCTTTTTGTTGTTGTTGTTGGAAGATATTTTATTGTTTCTGCAATATCAGTGCTTGATACTGTTCAAGAGACCTATTTCTTCTTGGTTAAGTCTAGGGAGAGAATATCATTCCATGTATCGGTCCATTTCTGACACATTGTCAAATTCCTGGGCATTGAGTTTCTTGTAGTAGTCTGAGATAACATTTGTATCTCTGTGATATCTGTTGTTATTTCCATTTTTTATTTCTATTTAAGGTTGTCAGAAATTTTACTTTTCAGTTCCTATTTAATCTGGCCAAAGTTTTATCCATTTTGTTTATCTTTTCTAAGAACCACCTTTTTTGTTTCTTTAATATTCTCAATGATTCTTTTGTTTTCAATTTCACTTATTTCTTATTTTATTATGGTTATTTCTTTTCTTCTGCTAGGGATTAGATTACTCATCATCTTCCATTTCTTTAAGATGATTCATTAGGTTGTTGATGTGTTCTCTTTCTGTTTGTGGGATATAGGCATCTAATGCGATAAATTTTCCTCTTAGGACTGCTTTTGCAGTGTCCTGTATGTTTTAGTAACTTCTGTCTTCATTGCTTTTATGCTCAAGGAAGTTAATGATTTCCTTTTTTATCTCTTCTTTGACCCAACTGTCATTTAGCATAAGGTAGTTTACTTTTCATGCCTTTGTGTAGGGATGAAAATTTTTGAAGTTGAGTTCCCCCTTTATTGCCTTGTGACCTGAGAAGTTACCAGGTATAATATAAATTCTTTTAATTTTAATGAGATTTGACTTGTGTCCTAGGATACAATCTATTTTGGAGAATGTTCTATGGACTGAAAAGAACAACATGTATTAGGGTTGGTGTGTTCAGTGCATGTCTATTATGCCCATTTGTTCTAGGGCTGCATTTAAGTCCCTTGTATCTTTGTTTAGTTTCTGTTTACAGGATCTATCCAGTTCTTCCAGAGAAGTGTTAAAATCTCCACTAATATGGTATAATGGGATATCATATTGTTCAGACCAATCAAATTATAGATATCCCTAAAAGGAAAAAGAATGCCCCAAAGGAATGGAAAGCCTACTGGAAGATAACATAAATAAAAATTTCCCAGGTTTCACTGTTTCATAAATCTGGGAGCATTTAAGCTGGGTGCATAAATATTTAGAATTGAAATGTCCTCTTGTTATATTGTTCCCTTAAGCAGAATGAAGTAACTATCTTTGTTATTCTTAAATTTAGTAACTGGAATCCACTTTTATTTGAAAATAGGATTGCAACTCCTCTCTTCTTCTGCTTTTTATTTGCCTGAAATATTGTTTTCTATCCCTTTACCATTAGTCTTGTTTTGTCCTTTGAGGTTAGGTGTGTTTCCTGGCTTGTGCTTTTTTTACCTAATTGGTGGTCTGTGCCTCTTCAGTGGAGGATTCAAGCCCTTAACATTTATTAGGAGAATTGATAAATGTGGCTGAGTTTTATTCATGTTAATTTGTTAAAATCTCCTGCTTAGTTTTGTTTTTTGTGCCATTGTGGGATTTGTCATTTAGTTTCTAGGTGTTTACTTTGCTGGTGGGCCATTGTGATGGTCTGTGTGGAAATAGGTCTAAATATTTCCTATAAGCTGGTCTTATGAAGAATTTCCTTGATGTTTGCATATCAGTAATATATTTGATTTTTCCATTGATTCTCAAGCTTAGTTTACAGAATTTGGGGCTGAAAATTATTTTATGTAAGGCAGTTATATGTAAATGACCATTCTCTTTGGGCTCGGAAAGATTTAGCTGAAAAGTTGTTTGTCGCCCTGATATACCTGCCTCTGTAGGTCATTGGTCTTTACTCCTAGCTGCTTGCAGAATTAGACTGGTTCATTACAATGTGTCTTGGAGATGATCTGTGTTGAGATAACCTGGGGTTCAATATCCCTCTAAAAGGAATGTGTCAGAATCTTTAGTGAAATATGAGAAATTTTCATTCATGATATCTTCCAGTAGGCATTCCATTCCTTTTGGATATTCTTACCCCTTTTAGGGATACCAATAATTTGTATGTTTGAAAACTTTGTGAAGTCCCATAATTCTCTGAGTGAATGTTCTGTATTCTCTCTCTATTTTTCTGCCTTTTTAACTACCCAGGTAGTTAACTACCCAATCTATATTTCATGCTTTCTCCTTTCATGCTTTAAAGAAGTTCCATGATTGATCCATTCAATTTCTTAACCTCTGCCTTATCATTTCTATAGTCTTCATATATTTCACTGGGGTTCTATTTTTCCACTTTTTCATCAATTCCCCTTATTGCATTTACCATCCATATTTTAAATTTGCTTTCTATCATTTTCTATCATTTCATTAATTCTTTATAAGTGGAATCTTCTGTAATTGCTGCCACATGGTCACTGGGGGGTTGCTCTGTTTTGGTTTTATATTTTGCCAGAATTTTTCTGTGGGTTCTGCCTCATGTGTGTTTTCTTCTTGTTCACTTCCTTCCTCTACTTTTTCCTTTCTACTACCTCCTTCATTTTAAATTACCTTGTCTCAGGTAATTTCGGTATCTTAGGTATTGAAGTGGCCTTTTGATACAAAGCCAAAAGGAAGAGAAGGGTAAATAGTGAGAAGGGAGAAAGAAAACCAAAAAAAGAAAGAAAGAAAGGATGAAGAGAAGAAAAAAAAACCAAAGAAGGGAAATTGAAAAACAAAACTTAAGCAAAGGAGAGGAGAAGGACAGAAAGAGAGTAAGTTAGTGACAGGAGAAATGGTGGTGATTGGCTGGATGTTAGGATCATGCCCACAAATCTAGGCTTTTAGGGGGTCCAGCTCACTAGCCCATCAATGATATGAGCTTCTTACCAGTCTGGGCAAAAGCAAGACTTCACTTCTGCCAAATATAGGAGAAAGGAAAAGAAAAATAAATCAGCAGTATGTTGCAGTGGAGACCTACCAATACCATCTTTTCACATTTCAAGACTAGAAAGATATCCAAGACCATGTACTCCTGACCACCTACAACCAGGTAAATGCTGTAACCTCAAAGCACTTAGAAAAAAGGAAGAAAAATAAAAAAAAATGGATAAAATTATTATTATTATTATTTTGAGACACAGCCTCAAACTGTGCCCTGGGTAGAATGCCATGGCTTCACAGTTCACAGCAACCTCCAACTCCTGGGCTTCAGCGATTCTCCTGGCTCCACCTCCCAAGTAGCTGTGAATATAGGTACCCGCCACAATGCCTGGCCATTTTTGGTTGCAGTCATCATTGTTGTTTGACAGGCCCGGGCTGGATTCAAACCCACCAGCTCATGTATGTGGCTGGTGCCTTAGCCGCTATACCATGGAATATTATGCAGCCTTAAAGAAAGATGGAGACTTTACCTCTTTTATATTTACATGGATGGAGCTGGAACATATTCTTCTTAGCAAAGTATCTCAAGAATGGAAGAAAAAGTATCCAATGTACACAGCCCTACTCTAAAACTAATTAATAGCTTTCATATGAAGGCTATAACCCAATTATAGCACAAGAATATGGGGAAACGGGCAGGGGAGGGGAGGGAAGGGGGAGATTGGGTGGAGAGAGGGTAATTGGTGGGGCCACACCTACAATGTATCTTGGAAGGGTGCAGGTGAAACTTATTAAATGTAGAATACAAATGTCTTCATATAATAACAAAGAAAATGCCATGAAGGCTATGTTAAACAGTTTGATGAAAATGTTTCAGAATGTATATGAAGCCAGCACATTGTACCCCTTGATTGCACTTATGTATGCAGCTATGATTTAATAAAAAAATGGATAAAATTAAAAATACATTTATAAAAGATATACAAAAAGGATAATAAAGGGAATATCTTAGCTGTTGTATGAGAAACTTTTGTGAGAAAGATGAGAAAAGTAGAGCAATCTCTATCAAAATAGAAAAAAAAGGAGAGAAGTAAAAAGGGGAAAAGAATAAAAGGGGCTGAAAAACCATAACAACAATGGAGGAGCCCTGGCTATTGAACAAAGTAAAAGTGAAAAAATAAAAATATAACCATACCAGTAAAGAAAATCACAATAACAAAAAAAGAGTTTAAAAAAGCTAGGGAAACCTTTAAAATGGAGCAAAAATTGGGAAAAAAAATGTGTGTGTGCACATGTGTATAAATATATACACACATATTACAAATGTAATATATATATATGTAATATATACGTGTGTCTATGTGTATACACACACACACGCACATATATAGATAGATAGACAGATAGAGAGCGTGAGAGAAAGCAATATACTGATACTGTCTGGACAACAGGCACTGTGGTGTTAGGAGAAAGAGAACCCATGGACTATTCTTGCTATATATAAAATGGAAGCCAGAAACCACTTTCTAGTTTCAGAGGAGATTGGTTCCTGTTTTGCTAACTTATTTTCTCCTCAATCAGGGCCTGGGGACTTTGTCAGCATTCAGTTCCCACATGATTGGGGCACTAAAGTTCTCACCAGCTTTAGAAGGCACCACACAGTGCCCCCTGACAACAATGTGGCCTTCCTCAGAGTGCAGGATCCACACATTTTACTCCAAGAATGGTTACCAAGCTCAGAAAGCACCTCATACTGAGTTTCTGTGAATTGTTCTTCCTGTGTCATCTTTCCACAATGGCACTGCCAAGTTAGCAGTCAAGCTAATGGGAAATCCACCCCACCAGCTATTTAATTTCAGCCACTGGATGCTGTTGAAATCCCCTCACTCTTTTGAGGAGTTGAAACTGCTTGGTGGAACTATTTAGTTCAAAATCAACAAAATTCAGGACAGCCATTTCCTGTCCCCAGACTACGTGAGGACAGGTTGGTTGGTCCCTGTTAGTATGCAAGCACTTGCTTTCTATTCCAGCTCTCTTCAGCTCCAGACCTCCTCATCCACTCCTGGAGTCCACCAGTGTTTCACTGTGCCCTCAGAGTGATGTCCAGAGTTGGCTGGAGCTCTAGTTCCCCTGTCACCAGGAATGGCTAGAAAGGAGTTGTTTCTAATCCACCATCTTCCTCCATACCCCCCAAAATAAAATTTTTAATGAATTTTATTTATAATAGCATTGAAAATAATAAAATGCTTTGGAATATATTTAACAAACATGCACAAAACTTAAACTCTAATATCTACATAACAATTTTAAAACAGATAAAAGATTATATAAAGAAATAAACATACTACGTTCATAAATTTAAAAGCTTAATCTTCCTAAGATAGTAATATTCCCTAAATTTATTTCCAGATTATCCAATTATTCCAACTTATTTCACATTGTCAAGGTGAAAAAAATCACCCACAGAATGTGAGACATTGTTTTCAAATCATACACATACTTTTAACGTACAATCAACTTCTAAAACTCAATAATAAAAAGGTAAATAATCCACTGGAAAATGGATGAAGAATCTAAACAGAAGTTTTTCCAAAAAGATTTACAAATATCATTAGTCATTAGGAAAATACAAATTAAAATTAGTATTAAATTAAAACCACACTTCCCATACACTAAGATGACTAGAATCAAGAAGACCGATAATAACCATCCAGTCAATCACTACCATTTTTCCTGTCAAGTATTTATGAGGATGTGACAAATCAGAGCCCTCAAAAACTGCTGTTGAAAATGTAAAATTAGTCCAATTAGTCCAAACAATCTGGCACTATATCAAATGGCTAAACTTGGAGTTACCATAAGCAGCAGTTCTGCTCCCAGATACATATCCAAGTAAAATGAAAAAATACATTCACTCAAAAACTTGTAAACAAATTTATATAGCACCATTATTTATAATAGCCCTAAAGTGAAAACAACCCATCTGTTCAACTGATGAATGGACAAGGAATATATAGTTTTGGAAGTCCCTATAACAGAATATTATTCAGTCACGCGAAGGGATGACATACTGACACATGCCACAACATGAGTGGACCTTGAAAATAAGCTGAATGAAAAATCTCAGTCACAAAAGAAAACACATAGTATATGATTCCATTTACACAAAATATCCAGGACAGGAAAATCTATGACGCCAGAAATAGTTTAGTAACGGATATGAGAAAATGGTCATAGTTATAGGTCTAACATTTCTTTTTAAGATTTTGAAAATCTTTTATCATTGACTATGATGATGCCCGCATACATCTGTGAATATACTAAAAACCACTGAATTGTACACTTTCAAGTGGCAAATTGTATCATATATGAACTACACAGCAATAAAAAAGTTTAAAAAAGAAGTTGATGCGATAAGTTAGCCAGTCCTGGTCCAATATAAACAATAGGATATATTTGCTCACCCCTTTCATGTGTAGATGAAAGCACTCTTTTCCACATGAAGCCTCCCAGCATTTGAGATCAAAAGTAACAAAAGGAGAAAATGTGGATAACACACAGGAATATAAAAGTGGGCAGGGAAACAAAGACCCATTCTTTTCTCATATTTATACCATCTATTACACACATTTTAGAGAAACAGCTTCCAAAATTCTGAATAAACTGACTTAAAAAGAGAAAATTACGCAGCAAAGATACAACCACATAGATGGCGTAATTTTGCATAAAACTTTTCAAATATATCAAACTTGAAAAACTAATGATTATTGATGAGGTACACATAAAAATGTATCAGGTCACTAATCATTAGAGAAATGCAAATCAAAACAGCAATGAGATGTCACCTAACTCCAGTGAGAATTGCTTTTATCAAAAAGACCCAAAGCAATAGATGCTGGCATGGATATGGAAAGGAACATTTACACTGTTGGTGGGACTGCACACTACTACAGCCTCTATGTGAAAGAGTGTGGAGATTCCTCAAAGAACTGATGGTAGACCTACCATTTGATTCAGCAGTAACACTACTGAGACTTACCCAAAGGAAAAAGTATCATGCTACTAAAACGACACTCACATTAGAATGTAGCGCAACTCACAAGCGCAACTCACAATTGCAAAGATGTGGTCAATCAAAGGCTCATCAACTCATGAATGGAGTAATAATTTTTTTTTTTGAGACAGAGTCTCACTCTGTCACCCTGGGTAGAGTGACATGGTGTCCTGGCTCACAGTACCTCAATCTCTTTGGTTTAAGCCATCCTCTTGCCTCAGCCTCCCAAGAAGCTGGGACTTATAGGCATTCACCAGGACACCCAGCTAATTTTTCTATTTTTAGTAGAAATAGAGTCTCAGTCTTGCTCAAGCTGGTTGAGAAATCATGAGCTCAAGCACTCCACCTGCCTTGGCTTCCCAGAGTGCTAGCATTACATGTGTGAGCCACCATGCTCAGCCAATAAAATATGTTATGTGTATACCATGGAATACTACTTAGCCATAAAATAATGAATTAATACCTTTTGCAACAATCAGAATGGAAATGGAGATAATATTCTCCTAAGTATTGCAAGAATGGAAAAACAAATGGCATATGTCCTTACTATTAAATTGGAACTAAGCATTCAGTGGTCATGTGCAGAGATGTAAGTAAAACTCAATGGAAATCAACCAGGCGGGAAAGGGGCATAGGGGATTGGTGAAGTCATACCTAATGGGTACAAAGTACACTATCAGTAAAATGGGCAAGCTAATAACTTTGACTGAACCAGTACAAAAGTAATCATGTAACCAAAATATTTGTAACCCTATTTATTTATTCTGAAATAAATTATATAAGTGTGCAATCTCACCACACAACCAAAGTTCACTATGTTTGCCTGCTTGCTGGTGGAATGAGTGAATGACCAGGAGATGAGCTGCAGACTATGTGTAAGGAAACCACCTCTACCAGCTTAGTGGAGTACACAGCACTACATAGCACAGTGTTGGCCTACACAAATATAAGCTTTCCTCCTACCCTCCTTTCCCTTTAATATGCTTTGCTTGAATTTTTCATCATCATAGACTTATAGCTACTGAAGGGAATGTAAAAAAATATGAGGAGAGAAGACAGTGACAGTTTTCTTGAAGTGTTTGCTAACATTCCTTCAGAAACAAGTAGATTTTGCACAGTAGATTTTTTTTTAGTTGAAGCAACCACCTAGAGCAACTCCCACAGTTTTACTGTGTCTAAATTCAGAGAATTTAAATAGGTGCACTCTAAACATGCTTTTGAAACAGACAGTATTTTTTCTTTTATTTTAGCATATCATATAATCACAATAATTTTTACACAGTTTCCCTGAATATTGCACACTAAGAAACACATTACAAAATAATATAATGTCTTTTACTATCTCAATTCTGAATATACTCATCATGTGCTTATTGACGAAGGTCATTATGAGCTTATTATTATAATTTTTATTGATAATTTTCTGGAATTGGTTGGGAGTGAGGTACCTGAGACTAGATGTTTCAAAGGAAGGTGATGCTGATAATTATGAGCTAGACAAGGTTAGCTCAATTGTAGCTCAAAGTTGCTACAATTCCATGATGCCATGCTCACATAACTTTTGATTGATCATTTTTCCTTCTGAGCCAGGGAACAACACATCATCAGGAAAGGCAGCCAGTACTAAGTATTTGCTACTGAAACAAAGATTTTCGAAAACTGTTTGCCATTCCTAAGATAGATGATACTCTATTGTCTTTTTGACTCAGAACACCTCTCATCCAAGCAATGTGGGTTAGGTTTATAAAACATGCTCTTGTAGACTTGATCAGTCCTTTGGAATTTATCCTGAGTGTTCATGAGAAATGGAATTTCAAAAAAAAAAAAAAAGTGCTCCCTATTGACAACCTGCTCAGGAGTTGCCCAAATGCTAAAAAAGCAAGAAGCCAGGCAAAAGGGCTCAGAGAATACTACCTGCTCTTTGGCAATCACCAACAATTGATTCAATTTCAGAATTTGTTTAAAACATGTGTTTTACTATAATCTCAACTCTGTGTTGGGTATTTAGGATTCAATTGTAAATAATAGCACTGTATTTGCTTTCCAGATATTTACATTCTAAGTATGATGGAGGAAGGAGATTTAAGTCTATGCATGTTGTTACACTCATCATTTCCCCTCATAATTAGTTCTTTATTTTCTTTTATACTTTGGCAAAATTCTTGTTGAACATACCAGTCTGTTTCTGCCTTGATAAGAAAAACTAGGGAGATATTTGTGACTATAATAGGATCAATATTTCCATGTCCCCAGCACACTCCTGAGACCTGGTGATGCTCTCCCAAATTAAATAAAAATATCCCAGGGGTTAAAACTCAGGGCAGTGTGAGCACTTGACAATGTCTGCTCCTTCTCAGGGGAAGGAAAATATCTATATCATTCATCATGGGCAAAGTTTATCTAAAATGCCTCAGTGCCTGGAAACTTCTCTGCAGACAATGTAAAATGCTAATTTCTATTCTATCTACTCAGGAAAAGTGATAAGGCTGTCATAACAAAGAAATTATTAAAATTCAACAACATGACTTTGAGAGAGATAGTGATTTGATACTAAATTTATTTCCTAAAAGTAAGGAAATATAAACATGAATATAGAAGTATAGCTGAAATAAAATATAAAGAGTTTAAATGCTAAAATGTAAGGTCATCACTGAAAAATGATAATCTAAATTGTATGGAAAAACATACTTCTCCATTTTAGAAATTAGGTCAATATATCTTGACATACAACAATCTCAGCATAAATAACAGTAATTGTAATTCAGTTATGCCTAGTGACTATAAGGTAGATGGTTTAGAAAATTTATTTTAATATAATAGGATGAAATTCAATACTTTTCTTCACATAATTCCTCCTAAACATACCTGAGAAGATTAGTATCCTAAAGCACTATTTCTTTAGTACAGCAAATGACACTAACTAAATTTCCTAATCTCTGAGTGTAAACTCTTTACTCAGGATGATCCCTAAACTACTTCTTTGTCCTTATCTTTTGTTCTCACACCTACAGAACTACCTAAGAACAAACCTTTCACCACCTTTCAGTTAGTCTACCTGATTCAATGAATACTTGTTAAAAATTTTGCTCAATGCTAATGTCTCAGAGATGGATGATTTTCTTTTCTGGATCAGTAGAGAGATACATATGTAAGCAAACATTTCAAACCTAATGTAAACTATTCCAGAGAATTGTATAATAGCTCGGAGAGACCGAAGAAGGTAGTAAAATTCCAGTGAAAGACTTCAAAGTCCGGACAAAGTTTTAAGTAAGGAAAGAAGCACACTAGGCCAACGATATTTGTGTGTGTGTGTGAGTGAAATAGAGAGAGAGAGAGAGAAAGACCAAAGAGAGAGAGAGAGAAAAATGGGGAGAGAGGAAAAGTGGTGGTAGTGGCAGGGTGCAGGGTGAAGGTTGAAGCAGGTGGAGGAAAGCAGACACAGCACATGCTCTGGGTAGAAGAAAGCAGACTGGAACTCAGGTTTCATCATAGAGAGTAAGGGTTATACTCTTTTGTGAAAGTGATAAGGTCAACCTGCTTAATGGATGAAATAAAGTCTACCTTATCACGTTGGCAAATCTATTAAACATAACACCAGAGTGATAGACTAGACAGTGGTATGGGGGCATGGACTAGGAAAGACAATTATCTCCAAATTGTATGTCAGAATTTGGCCATAGGGGAGAAGTGACAGCACAGAAAGACCTACTTTCATGATTTGCATGGCCATTCACCCAGGTCCCCAGGATAGAAACCAGGCACCAAAATACACTTCCTAGATTATTTCAGAGTCATTTGAAATTATCTTCTTTATCCCACTGTGGCTTATGGTTGTGAATGTCCAACTGAAAAAGTACAAATTAACAAGGACATTTGAGATGCGGATCTGTTTTTCCAGACTCATCTTTGCCAGTATGTCCTCCATGCCCCAAGCTCCTGCTACCTACTCATGTCCTCTTAGTTATTCCAACAGGCCACGCCCTGTCTTACCTCCATGTCTTGCCTCTGCCTAGAACTAGTCCTTTAGCATAGAATGTGAAATTTCTTTCCTGTCTAACTACTATCCATTCTTTAGTTTCTATTTAGACATTGTTTCTCCTGCAAAGGAGGTTCTGACTCCCCAAATCCATATCAACACCTCTTCCAGGGCTTACACTACACATCTTTTCTCCAAGTTCTATCTGATGAACTGCCATGCCCAATCAGACTGGATTCTCCTGACGGCAGGTAACACTTACCTTCCTCACTCTTCTAAGTACCAATACAGTATTTGTCTACAAGAGTTGCTTAATAAATATTCATTAAATAATAAATGAAATGTATGGCACTTGGCATCAAAGTTATATTATTAAATTAGAGCCTCAAATATAACTGCTAATTAAGAATGTCCAATGTTCATAAAAATTGAATTTCTGTGGCACCTGTGGCTCAAAGGAATAGGGCACCGGAGGTGGTGGGTTCAAACCCAACCCCAGCCAAAAACTGCAAGAAAAAAATTGAATTTCCATTTACTTTTTCACTAATGTAAAAAAGTCACTATATGAGTTGAGATCATTGTGAATTGATGAGATTGCCATTAAGAAGTCACTATTAATTTCACAAAAATTAATGCTTTAAGTAATTGTGCTTTATATTTCAGGTCAAAATATGGGACCATTTCTCCCTAATGTCAACATTTTTTAATTACATTTATGAAACTTGTATGAAATCCTTTAGAAGCAAACATTATCTTCATTTTTCTAAAAGAGTAGTGCCAAGAAAATTTGTCCATGCTTATTTTCTGTGTCCTTGTATACTATTTTTGCAGAACCTAGTAAAGAACAAACATAAGTTGATTATTACATAAAGAATCCTCTGCAATATTGTTCCCTCCTTCATGTTATAGGTTAGTAAACTGAGTTAAAGAGAGATTAAGTAACTAAGCCCATACATTTAAGCCAATTGCAGAAATCTAAATCACTTTTTTTTTTCTAGATGGAAACTATACTCTTACATTGTAACACATTTAATATCTTTCTATTTCTTTATGCTCCTGGAATGAGAATGTGTGCTTTTATCCTTCATGCATTTTGGGTCCTTAGTACATAATTGTTGTTCTAACTATTTTCTGAATTCAGTTTAAAAGTCAATACTAAGGTACTGTGTTAAATATTAAACTCATACTTCATTTTTATAACCATATAGTTACTCTAATGAAATGTAATTTAAAAACTACATACAAAAATCTGTTGAACTCTTTTACTGTCATATCCCTCCACCCCAGGAATTCATATGTTGATTCATGCCTCCAAGCTTTGAGATACATCTTTTGTTCTCACCACTCAGTTGGAACTGCCCTCTGGAAGGCCTCCAGGGACATCCAATTCAATGGACCCTTTTGCTTTTTCATCTGATCTATGTCCAAAATAATCTTAAAAATAATCCACTGCTTTTCTTGTACTTTGAGACTGGATGTACCAATCTTTTGTGTGTTTCCTGCTTCTCTGCTTCATCTCTATCCCTTGTCACTATTTTTACTTTTTTTTTTATCCAATAAAGAAAGGCTTAGGTCTGCTGCTTGGCCTCTTGGTAACACTTTTCAGATGATCCCTCCTAGTCTTTTTTTTCACTGGTGGACTCACATTTCCACTTATCAGCCTATCATGCCTAATTCAACAATCCTCTAGCAGGTGAAACTCCATAAACTCAAAACTGAGGTTGGTGCTGCTCCTGCCCTGGCAAAGGCCCTTATGCACCCTGGAGGACTCTCTACCCTCTGTTCCCTGCGTCCTCAAATCATTCGGTGCAGTGCTGCGGTGTCTTCTGCCCAGGGCGCATACTCAGTGCTTTCCTCTTGAACACTCGTATAGGTCTACGGTTCCCCACACTCAAGGATGCCAGTCAAATAGCCTATCAGGCCTGACCCTCTAAAAATCATCTCCCCTGACTTGCCCGCATGCACCCTTCAGTCCTCCCACACCCCATGCTTATTTGCTCCCAGATAACTTTGCAACCTCAATGCCTTTGTGAATATATCCTCTTTTTTCTTTTCATTCCCTCAAACTTCTCTCACTAACGTATGTTTCTCCTTTAGCTCATACAACACTCCCTATTCCATGAAGCCTTCTTCAATTTACTATTTTGTATTTTCACAGAAAATTTTTGCATGGAAGAACTGATATTCTGCTATCTTTTTCCCTTTTATATTTGTTTATGTGGTAGGTGGCATAAGTCCTTCAGAAAAAATAGTGTAACTCCCACAGTCCCTTGAAGGGCACCATACTTACACAGAAACGGAAGAATACATGTATTTGATAAGTTGGACAATTCTCTCCCAATAATAATTTCCCCTGCCCAAATAATAAGTTAGTTGACTCGTTTCAGCATTTAAGAGGTATCTTTGATGAGAAGGTGTGATGGTTGATTTTATGTGTCAACCCGATAACTTTTAAAATATTGTTTCTGGGTGTGTCTCTGAGAGGGCTCATGAAAGAGACTAGCATTGGAATTGATGGACTGATTAAAAAATTCAGCTTTACGAGGGTGGCTGGGCAGCACACACACTGCAGAAAGCCCAATATACCAACGGCAAAGATTGACAGGGCATCATTCCGTAAGGTGAGCAGCCAGATCCCAGGGTGCAGATTGATTCCACTGCAGCGCTTCCCATAGGAGGGGCAGCATTTTGTCCCTACTAGTGGAATAGACACTTACTCTGGGATATGGACTTGTCTTCCTTGCACAATTCTTCTAAAATTATTAGCTATGGAATTATAGAATACCTTACCCACTGTCCAAGTATTCCACAGAGCCCTGCTTCTGATCAAGAAACGCACTTTATAGGAAAATGTGCAAAATTCCTACGCTTGTAGAATTCGCGGATCTTACGTTCTCAACGTCCTGAACCAGCTGATTTGGTAGAATGATGAAATGGCCTTTTGGACACTCTGGTGTAGCGCCACCCACTGGCAGGGCTGGAGAAAAACCGTCTACAAGGCCCCGTATGTTCTGAATCCGCATCCAACATACGATGCTGTTTCTCTGATAGCCAGGACTCATGGGTCCTGGAATCAATGAGTGAAAATGGGAGTAGCACTGCTCACTATTACCCCTAGTAATCCGCTAGAAACATTTTTGTTTCTGTCTCCCCCACTTTATGATCTACTGGCCGAGAGGTCTTATTCCAAAGGTAGGAATGACTCCATTAGGAGACAGCAACGATTCTATTGAACTGGAAGTTGACACTACCACCCAAACACTTTGGGCCCCTCGTGCTTCTGAATCAGCAAGCGAATAAGGCAGTTACTGTGCAGGATACGTGACTGATCTTGACTCGCAGGGGCATATGGACTACTCTACGGAGGGGAGAGGATGAGCATGTTTGAAACATAGGAATTCCCTTTGGGCATTTCTTAGTACTACCATGCCCCGTAATTAAGGTCAGTGGAAGACTACCATAACTCAATTCAGGACTACCAAAATAACCCAGACCTTTCAACAGGAAGAGGAGGTCTGTGCTGCCAGGTAAAGCACCATGGCCAGCTGAGGTGTTTGGTAATGAAATACAGAGTGGATAATAGAAGGTAGTTATAAGTATCAGTTAGGATGATGCAGTTACAAAATTGAGGAAAGAAATTGCCATGAGCATGTCCTCATTTTATTAAGTACATGTTTGTGTGTATATATTCATATATTATACAGTCTTTGCTTTCTTTGCTGTTTTATTCTCTTATCAAGTAACATAATACTACATTTATTATAATATTTAAATATTATTAATTTTGCATCACAGTACTTAAGCCACTGGATATCAGCAGCAGAATAAACATCCCTAAAGGACTTTACCTCCTCTTCTAGAAGAGGTATGCAGGATAGTTTGATCATGTTAGACAGAATTATAACCTTGATTTTATCTTTATTCAGAGATTAAGTATGGTTTAAGAAGATGTATATGGGTGCTAAGTTGACAAGAAGTATATTTATGATGGTTAATTTTATATGTCACATTAAACAGGGCTTTGAAGTGCTAAGATAGCTGGTCAACATTAGTTCTGGGTGTATTGGGGAGGGTGTTTCTGGAAAAGAGTAGTATTTGAATTGGTAGAGTGAGTGGGTATCCACCAATGTGTTGAGGGCTCACAGGAGACAAAACGGTGAAGGAAAAGTAAACTCTCTCTCTCTGCATAAGCTGCAGTATCTATCTTCTCCTGCCCTACACATTAGCACTCCTGAATTTTGGACCTTCCGATTCAGACTTAGACATACACTGTTGATTTCCCTTGTTCCCAGGCCGTTCGGCACGGACTGGTCTGCACCACTGGCTTTCCTGAACCTCCAGCTCTCAGACCGGAGATCATGGGACTTGTCAGCCAGCATAGGTTTGTGAGCCAATCCCTCATAATATCTCTCTTTCTGTACATCGATATGTAGCCTTTTGGTTCTGTTTCTCAGCAATCCTGAATAAAACAGAAGAATCACACAGAAATAATAACTAATGAAAATGTAGAAATGAATATCACAGTTTAATAGTTTAATGATGGCTTTAAAAAATTTGTCTCAAACATTGAAATGGAATCAATAAAAATGCTTTACTTCTATAAAGTTTGCCCCTTGTGATTTGAGGATTACAACACAAGACCCAAATATCTCCTTTATCAGCCAGCTATGATGTGATCCTCCTTCATCACCACATTGGAAATTCACGTCATTTGATTCAGTGATTTTGGTGAAATATGCAAATGTGAATATCTGCACCAGAGGATTAATATATATATATATATATATATATATATATATATATATATATATATATATATATAATCTATCTATCTATCTATCTATATATATATATATATATATATATATATATCACCCATAGTAAGCCAGACTCAGATTCCAGATTAAGGCCAAAATAAGCTGCATAGTTGAGACTTCAGGGACTTCAGGGAAGCCAACTGGCAACACAAAGAAACCACCAGTATGAAAAGGTGGAGGGGCTAAGATTGATGGAACATATCCCCATGTTACTACCTTTTGTTCCACAGACATTTAACAGAGACCAAGACTCAGGCAAGTAAACATTTTGGGTGTGACCGATAGCCACCACCCTATGACCTTGTATTCATAGCTTACAGATCTCTCCCTCTAGAAGTTCAGAAAAAGAGAGTATATTTTTCTCTGGTAAAGGTGGTGATCAGGAAAGACAAGTGTATGAAGGAAGCAACATATTAATTGAATAGAATCCAACAGGGTCTGGGAAGATCTCAACAAGCAGAGATTTCAATATATCCTTCATTCTATTTCATTGGTGCATATTATTCACAGAAAAAGGACCTATAATAAATGTCTCTAAAATATAATACATATTATTATACATATGTATTCTAGAATCCTGGTTAATAAGTGCAACTAGAAGGAAGCAATAAAGGAAGAAGGGACAGAGGTGAGAAAAAAATGAAAGTAGTATTTACTAGCTTAAATAAATAAATATGCTTCTTCAAGTTGTCAGTCTCAGTAAGTAGTTTGTGGGTTATTAAAAACACGTATAAAACTTATAAGTAAATATTCATGAATTGAGGACATTTTTACAAGATTCATCTACACCCTAAGGTCTGGAGCCAATAACAACTACAATAGCAACTCCATTTATTGTACATATATATAAAAATGAACACCATCTTATTTCATCTCCATAATTGTCTACAAGTTGAGTATTTTTGTCTCTATTTTTCTTTTTTGGAGACAGAGTCTCATTCTGTCACCCTACATAGAATGCCATGATGTCACAGCTCACAGCAACCTCAAAAACTCCTGGAATCAAGCAATCCTCTTGCTTTAGTCTCCCAAGTAGCCAACCTCCCACAAGGCCTGGCTAGTTTTTCTACTTTTAGTAGAGATGTGGTCCCACTCTTGCTCAGGCCGGTCTCAAACTCCTGAACTCAAGCAATTCACCCACCTCGGCCTCCCAGAGTGCTAAGATTATAGGCATGAGCCATTGCACACAGCCAGTTTTCTCCAATTTACTGATGAAATACCCGGGCTGAAAAGATAAGAGACTTGCTCAAAGTCACAGAGCTAATCAGTGTGGCTTCCTGCTCAGGGAACTATAAACTAGTAGCTGGGGGTCTCAACATCAAGTCAAATTTGCTGCTGCTCCTTTTCAGGCCCTACACCATGATCTTTTGACATATTTTGGTGGGTAATACCTAGGCCAAATTATTTGGGTTTTAAATCCAAATTCTAGCAATTATTATCACAACCGTATTTGTAGCTTCTCTGAGTACTGTTTCTCCCATTTGTAAAATTGTGAAAATTAGCAGAGTCTAATTCCACTAGGATTGTTGCGAGAATCACATGAGTTAGTTCAGTTATAATAGAATAGCACCCGGCACATAGTGTGAACACGATTGATATTATGTTGGATTATTATCCCTTAGGGCCAAGTTTATTATTTAGCTATTTTTTCAACTCTATTTTATCATCTGAGTTACCTTCTTGATATCAGCTAACCCTAAACAATCCATTTCAAAAGTTTAAAAAAACATACAAGTATGAGGCTACAGATAATTGCTTTTAGGTGTATACTTGGGTACTTTAAGACTCATCTAACAATGAAAACAATATGAGCTATTACATTGAGAAAAAGTAGAATTCTATGATTCTAGTGTTTGTTAGTTTTTCTTCTTTTATTCTTTACCAAATTTGGTTCAATATTGAAAGTTCCAAAGAGTTCTGATATTGCCAATTATCTTGAGACATGTATAACTTACCTCTGAGTTTTAAAACTATAGATCTTTCTTTTAGAGGTCCTCTATTATTATCAAGATCCCTATAGATCAGAATATTTTTCACCATTTGACTTCATCTTTAATTACAGATTATAAATGTAAAACAGACAAGGAAACACATAGGTAAGCAAACACATACATAAGAAAAAAAAGCACATAAACAAATAAAACACAAAAAGATATAGGCTATTTTTTAGCTACTGATAAAACACCAAATTAAAAACAAAAAATGGGTGGTGCTTGTGGCTCAAGGAGTAGGGCAATGGCCCCATATACCAGAGGTGGTGGGTTCAAACCCGGCCCTGGTCAAAAACTGCAAAACAAACAAACAAAGAAACAAAAAACATGACAACAATAGCCAACTTTCTTTGTTTCTTATTTTGGCCTGGTAATATCCTTGCAACTAACTTATGAATATATGGTATCAATGGCTGGAGAGCCAGCTGAGATTTCATACTGACCTATACGAGCTTTTATATGTTTACAAAGGAGAGAAAAATGTGTATTTCACTGTATGTGAAGAATTAAAAGCAACTTTATAGCACATGTCAGAGTACAAACTATAGAAGCTGCTCACCTTTTTCATTCTCCTGAGATAACAAATGGAAAATGAGCAAATGAGGCCTGGAATATGCACAGTAGGCAGGTGTGAATGACAGCGCCGCCCTCCCTATTCCTGTAATAGCGTATAGACCACACGGACAAATGGACGGTAAGCATATCAGCTTACTGATGCCACAGAACACTCATCTGGGTGTTAGGACACTTGTGTGGGTCTCAATTTCTTCATCTGTAAAATGAAGTGGTTCCTGACTTTATAATTGTTATTACTTTATAATGTAGTTGATTTTACAATCCCTAAGTAAAAGAAAAATGCTTTTTTTCATAAAAGCATTACATACTTTTAAGTTTAGATAGCAAATATGATAGACAGTACAAAATCAGTTAATTACACAATATTTATCCCTTTTGTGTATCTTTTGATTTTTAAAAAATCTACTGAGAGGAAAAATGATTCCAATAATGAACAGAACTGAAGCTGTATTATTTGTAAGTATAGAATACACTCTCTGTATGTGTGTGTCTGTACACCTAAGTCCATATATATGTAAAGTTCACGTTCAATTTAGTTTAAATTTCAATTTAAAATAGAAAATAGTTTATAGAGAACTAAATAGTTACAGAGAACAATATAGAGATATATATAAAAATAAATATATATATGGCTATATAGAGTTAATAGAGAACTAAATGTTTATGCAGAGAACTACTTTAAGTTTCACATGAATCAGGGACACCCTGAATATGTAATACATACATAATATGAAGATGCTATTTTTAAGTGGTAGTTAACAAAACATAAGTTTGAAATTTACCATGGGTTTTTTTGTTTTTTTGTTTTTTTGGTTTTTTTTGAGACAGAGCCTCAGTCAGTCACCCTGAGTAGAGTGCCTGGGCACCCAGATCACAGTGATCTCACTCTTGGGCTCAACATACTCTCCTGCCTCAGTCTCCCAAGTAGCTAGGACTATAGGTGCCAGCCACACACTAGCCCAGTTTTCTAATTTTAGTAGAGATCGAATCTTGTTCTTGCTCAAACTGGTCTGGAACTTGTGAGATCCACCCAACTCAGCATCCTAGAGGGCTGGAATTATAAGCCTAAACCAATCCCTCTGGCCACCATGGGGCTTTTTAAAAAAGCCCTCCTCTAGCTTAAATATGCATTTGTCTACATTTATTAACTAAAGCAATGAATGGCTATTGTGCAGACATACTTAGTTTTCCAGTAGAAGCATTCAGTATAATATTTTCATTTTGTAAAATAATTCTCTTATATATACACACAGACAAATATTTGCATAAGAAATGCCCCTCTGCAAGTATTTAGCATAAATCAAGGAACTCTCAACTTACTGTATTGGACGCTGTGCCTCTCTGTTTAACTTGATTGTTACAGTTCCCAGGCAGTCCACAGAAATGCTACTCTAGTGCAGCTGCAGCCAGTGTGGGTTTAGTGAGAAGTACATGGCAGCAGAATCAGGTGACCTGGTTTCAATACCAGCCTTTATCTCTTAATCAATCACGTAAGTCATATCAGTTTATTTACATATAATCCCCTAGGTTTTATCCCCTATTGTTTAAATGGAGCTAGCTGATAATGTATTTGTTCTCACCACAGTGAGTTTGTTTGATTTATGAACATGAAAGCATTACACAATACTCGTCATTACCTGAATTGATACAGCTTCCCAGTATCCAAACTGATATATTCTTCTCCTGTGGCTGTTATCTTACACCCTCTACTGCTTCTTTAATCAAACATTCAATTCTCCCCATTTAACTCTGTATTTCTTAAATCTGGGCTGTCCTCACCATCACTGCTACCACCTCAGCAAGGTCCTCGTTCTGATAGTAGCCTTTTCCCCTGCTCTGTCATTTAAATCATCTTGTAAAATAAACAAATAAAATAATTTTGTAACAAAGATGCCAGAAAGATCTCCCTAACTGACCACACTATTTTCCTATCTTACATCCTAAAGTGATTCTCTATCAACTACAGAGTAAAATCTAAGCCAGGGGTCCTCAAACTTTTTAAACGGGGGGCCAGCTCACTGTCCCTCAGACCATTTGAGGGCCGGACTATAGTTTTAAAATAAAACAAAAAAAACTATGAACAAATTCCTATGCACACTGCATATATCTTATTTGGAAGTAAAAAAACAAAATGGGGGTGGCACCTATGGCTCAAAAGAGTAGGGCACTGGCCCCATATACTGGAGGTGGTGGGTTCAAACACAGACCTGGCCAAAAACTGCAAAAACAAAAATAAATTTTAAAAAATGAAAACAAATACAAATACAATATTTAAAATGAAAAAAAAGTTGCCCCTTATCTGCAAAAAAAAAAAAAAAGACCTTCTAAACTTCAGAAACAAAAGGCCTCCCTTAACAACAAAGAAAGGCCCTACTAAGTGCAAAATAAAAAAAAAAATAGACCTCCTAACTTCAAAAAAAAATAAATCCTAACTTGTTCTTATCTTGGTCCTCAGGCAGCAGCAGGCTCTGCACAGGCAAGCTCGTGACTCCTCTGATCACGAGTTTCAGTCTCACCTGAGACTGAGAGGAGTCATGGAGAGACAGAGAGAAGGAGGGGAGTTGGAGAGTGTGATGCACATTCCACACATGTGCACTGTGGCCCAGGACGAGTCAGCTGCTAAGCAGAACAGGTAGCAGTGGCAAAACACCCGGCTGGCTGCATGTGGCTCACAGGCCGTAGTTTGAGGAACCCTGATCTTAGCTTTATGAGTGCATTTAAAGTCTAATGGTCTGTCCTATCTCTCCAAACTGTCATCACTCCCATCCTCAGCATTTCTAGTCCTTCCCATAATGCTCTGTTCCTCAGATTCCTTCTGTTTGGCATTCCCTATTTCTCATGGCCAAGAAGCCATCTCCAATGTAATCAATACAAATTGACTCAGGAAACCTTCCAAAGCATAGTAAGTAGGCCAAGAAGACACCTCACATACAAATCAATTTCCATACTATAATACACACATTTATGAGCCTATCTTTCTGATCACTATGTCCAATCCTAAATGGCAGAGACTTTTCTCCCATTTTGTCTCTCTAGCCCCCAGGACAGTGTCCAGCACATATTATATACATTTACTAATATTGTTCTACCATGAATAAGAACATGTACTGTTGTGTCTACCCCAAAAATCTCTACAAAACACCAAAAATCCTGATATTAGGAAAATCTCATATTAAAACAATATCCACTTAACAAACACCAAGATAATATTAGAAATGTCAATGCGTTGCTTTTAGTTTTTAAAAGGCAATCTCATTACACCTAAATCTTTAAGAGATATTTTGAAAAATATGCTGCTTCTTTTCATCATATTTGAATAAAATTCTATAGTAATTATTAACAGTAATTGTGATTAAGGTTTTATAAACTTTAACTGAATGGTAATATACACTTTGGTAAAAATATGAAGGAAAGATTAATTGGAAAAATGTCACATGGAACACAATGAAGAAAAAAATACTGCAAAATAAAGTGAGGATTTAGGGGTCTGGGGACCTGAGCCAAAAACCAAATATACAGTAACCATGGCTGCACATGGTCTCTATCAACCACCTCCCTCCTACCATAGTTAGTATTTGAAACTGTATTCTTTTGGGAGATTGCTTCAGAATATTTCATCATATTAACTAAAATGCAACTGGGTCACACACATTAAGAGAAAAATAAAAAACTAAAATGAAAAAGTCAATGATACAGTGGTTTTAAATTACACATTTCCTGCCATTAGGAGTCTACCTTTGTCTTTATTCCCACTGATTAATAATTATAAACATACCTATACTTGGATCTGTGTTTTCTGTAGGCATGATCCCTTAAATGTCTTTATGGTCTTATTTCTCAGCTTTTTATCAACATTTCTCCTCTACACTTTAATGGTATTAGCTGTTTTTTGTTTTTTAAATGTAGCCATCAGAAGTAGAAAATAAACATCACCTAAACTCTTTATGTTCAGTCTGTAGATTGGTGAGTATGTTTCCCTGCTAGTTTACTGAGCAAATTTGCATAAAAATAAGCAATCAGTAAATGCTGCAGTCCAACTCAGCTATTCCTTTTAAGCATTTCTATTCACCATTCATTTTGTTAAATGCTTTATAATCATTTTTGTTTTATTTTATCCACAATAACACTGTGAAACAGGTTAACATTAAATTCACAGGGATCTAAGCTTTTCAGAGATTCTATATAATAAAGCTTTTATATCCCTCCAGGAAACCAGAAGCAGCATCACTTTGTAAGGTCACACAGAAGAGATGGAACATTCCTGAGGACCACTTAAAAGGAAGGGCAGATAGAATAGAACTTTAGCATGGAGTCCACCTGATAGACTTGGAGTAAAACAAGCTGATCCCAAGCCTGGCATCCTAGACCATTCTACACATGGATTCAGAATACAGGAAGAATCCCTAAAGCAAAATTCCAGACACAGTTTCCTTCACAATTAAAAAGATCCCACATCATTATCTCAGCCTCTATGTCTTCAAATCACATCTCCCCCTAATTCTGCTAACTCTTCTGCTGTATGGCTTGAATCCAACTCTTAACCTTCAGTCTCCTAACTATCGTCCTATGTCACTTAACCTAAGGATCACTTAATTAATCATTTACACTAATATTAAAATGCCCTGTGCTTCTACAGTACCTTCTTTGGAAGGTACTTTTTCCTCCACAAACTCCGTTCCTTCCACTTGTTCCTAATGAACCAAGATGCTACACAATGATGTACTTTGACTCTCTCCTCAGTCTACCCTCTCTCAAAGTGATCTTATCATCAATAACACCTTCAAGCAACACTTCTATCTGAAAAATCTTTCAAATGTCTCTCTATCCAATCTGCACCTTTTTTTCTGAAATGGCACACACCTCCCAAATGCTTGGTAAAGACATCTAATGGATATAGCATGGGTGTGCTAAACTTTATGTGGCAAAACCCACTTCAAACGTTTTTCATTCTGCATCTTGGTAAATGGAATTGTCATTCACTTAGGCAACCAAGCCAAAAACCTTGGATTCATTCTAGAAAGTTCTTCCATGCCATGCTTCCTACATTCAATAAATCTTTATGTACGTCTTCAAAATATCAAGAAACTCCTGTGTACCAGATGTTAAGACATGTGCTAGGCAGACTGCAGTGAGCAAGCAAAGCATCATTCTTATATTGAGAGGGTAAAAACAAATGGGAGGTAGAGCAGTAAAGAGGCTTTTCATATTATAGTCTACATGAAAGGCACATGCAGGAATTTGGCAATATACAATCTACAGAAGTTATACAGGTGGTTCTGCAAATGCAATGTCCAAAGCACAAAAGTAACATGTTCAATATTTTCTTTTTACTAGGTCTCTGTTTTCTACTCCTTTTGCCATTATTTTTATTCCAAGTGTCATTACTGTCCTCCTAGACATAGCATGTCCATAGTGCATCCTTAAGAATCACTGTAATCGCTTGGGTACTTCACCTCTGTTTCCCCATTTCACCTTGCTCATATACCATTCATATCACTTGTAGAATCAGATTCTAACAATAAGTTTGTCACTGTTTCATGTTAGACTATGAGGTTTTGAAGGGAAAGGACCCCGTTCTGCTCATTTACATATTTTCACTCCTCCAATAGTCCCTTTCATGTTGGAATCTCAGTAAATTTTTAGAGATTAAATTAATTGCAGACTAGTTTATTTTGTGTAAAATGATGTCAGGTTCTTTTTTGGGTGTCATGTTATGAAGTTATGCCCAGCTCACGATGGACAATGGGTCCCTAGCCTGAGACCAAGTAACAGTTCCTATCTGCATTCAGGCCCTTTGCAATGGAAACTCCTTCCGAAAAAACACTGGTAATCTTACATTTCCTTTAAAGTACAAGGCTTACTTTCTCTAGACAGCCTGTTTTGACTCGGACTTCAACCAAATCAGTATTTCCTTACTTGAACACTTAATGTTTATTTAACACAGGAATACTTCCTTGTAATTTCACTAAGAGACTTTTCTATGCCTATGTATCCTCTTTCCCAAAATTTTACACACACATACACACACATCTGAAGGGCCCTATTTCCATGAGTTTTCTGTTACCTACTCCATTGCTGTGAGTGTGCTCAGTAATCTTTATTGAAAAAATTTAAGGTGTACAACATGATGCTTGATCTACCTATCCATAGTGAATTAATTATTATCCATTAGCAATTTAACATATCCATCGCTTCCCCCATATTTACCACTTCTTTGGTTCGTGAGAAGAACCAGAAATCTACTTCCATCAAATTTTCAATACACACTACCTGGATACCCCTACTATTTATTAGCTCTTATATTATTACTTGAATGCCACTGCTGTTTCTTAGATCTTCATACACACCTAGTCTACATAACCACTAGGTATGTAATGTGCTCTTTTAGGAGAAATGAATAAAAACAGCCCCTCTGGATGATGTTCCCTATGTGCTACCAAAACTACTCTCACAAATTTAATCATGTTCCATTAATATTTTCATTTCATTTGATTTCTCAGCATTGTCCATCAGAGCTGACCACTCTCTCTTGAAAGGTGGGTTCTGCTGAGTCTCATACACTATACCCTTCTGACTTTCTTCCTGCCCCTCTGGCTGCTCTTCATTTGGTTCAGGGAACTGTTCTTCCTTCACCATGAAGTACTATGGGGTCTCTTCTCATCTCCTAGGGCCATTTAGCATTTTAACCTCACAGGCAGGGGGAACAATCTGTGCTTTTCAGCATTCCATTTCACTACAGGTAGAAAAGTCACTTCATTCCTTTCAATACCTGGAAGAATGTGTTGTCATGAACATAGTTCCCAAAGTATCATTGAACAAGGGGCTAAGAAAGCACAAACCATTGAATAATTTTCAAAAGAAATTCAACAGACGCATAGCATAAAAAAGACATTTCATGGTTATTTAGGCTTTATAAAGACAGGGTTATGTGGAGGGCAGGGAAACGTAAAGGTTATTTTGTTCTGTAAAATGTAACACAGTGATGCAGATCATATTAGCAAATATAAAATCATTTGTGTTTGTGTGATTTGGCTTTAAAGCCTTGAAGAGGATCTGTGCATGTTTCCAGAGCAGCCTCCCTCTGGGCAGAGTGCTTTAAGTGTCTGCTAATGTCTAGTGACTTGTTTAAAAGAGGATGAAACAACACACCCTCAGGCAAGCAAGAAGAGTTAAAGAGAACCAATTTAGGAAGCATGGTGCCTCAGTGCATTCAGAAATTAATCCAGATGAAGACATTTTGCTGTTAGGATCTGTGTCAAAAATACCGTTCCACAATTCTAATGTATAGGTATGGGAGGGAAGGGAGTCAAGAGGTATATTTCATAAAAATCGTCCTGTGTGCCAAAGTAAACCTTCAAAAACTATAGAGTAAAAAATGACCAGCTTGTGTTATCTCAAACAAGTAGAAATTTCGGTTTAATTTTTTTTTAAGAAATCAGTTGGGAATGGGTGGAGGTAGCAATTTATTGTAATATAATCTAGAGATTTAGATACTATGCATGAAATATGTTTCTGTCTTTCATATAAGGTAACTTATGATAAATTACTTCTTCAAGTAGTTATTGAATCCACAAATTTCATCCAGACCACTGACACTCAACACTCGTCCAGTGTCGATAGAGAACCTTAAGGACTGAAGTCCCCAGGTCTCTAAAGCAAATCAGATAATTTAACTGAAACTTTATTGCTATATACTCCTATCCAATCTGAAACAAGATAGTGGTCTCTTTTTTTCAGTCTTTTTAAAAAATATGGAACGCTTCATGAATTTGTGTGTCATCCTCGCACAGGGGCCATGCTAATCTTCTCTGTATTGTTTCATGTGCTGCGGAAGTGAGCATGATAGTGGTCTTTTTATAGTCCAAAACTGTATACTGAGACTGAAACTTTCACATGTGAGTTCAACAAATTCTCAGAGACAGACTCGTAAATAGATTGAATAAACGAGAAACATTAAATCACGTCATTCTGTGTATCAAAAAAACACCAACTGCTTTGAAACAGGCTCTATCTTGCTCACTGTTACTCCTGAAATTATATTTTATAAGCCTCTTGGTAACATGTAATTGGGATTTGTTTGAAATCTTTTATTTATAAACATCATCATCTCCTTTATAGATGGCTATTTCCTTGTGATCTTCAACCAACCTGAAAATTCTCTGGGAGTTAGAATGAGAACATACCTTGCTTCCATTTTCTCTCGCCTCTCGTTCCATCTTGAGGTCTGAAATTAGAAGATTCTTATATTTGTTTTTTCCATTACTGCTGTGGTCCTCTATTCTGTATTCTGAAGTCAACTGGGCAGAGAGGGGACTGTCACTCAGGTTCAATGGCTGTTCATCCTGCTCCAGCCCAGTTTTGCCATCACTGTTGGAGTCTCCCATCTCCCTGCTGTGTGTTCCCCCTGAAGCAATTGAGCTGTGCCCCAAAGTTTCATTGCCATTAAAACTTTCTGCAGCAGAATCATCTGTTGGGAGAAAATTATATTTTGGTTTTAGTAAATATGCTGTTAGGTTTCTACATCAACTAGCATTTATTGAGCTTCTATTGAGCATGGCATTGTATCAATGTATTCTGCTAATATGTAATTTTTACCCTTACGAATGAACTTGTAAAGTAGCTCTCATTATTTTTAATCTAGTTTGTCAACATTTAGGCCCAAGAAGTGAAATAAAATAAGAGGAAGATAAAATTGAGAAAATAGTTCAATCTCAAAGAAAAATTGAACATATTGGATAAGATAATTGTTAGTTGTTTTACAGATAGTTTTTGTTTCTCCAGTGAGACTATTCAGATTCGTAAAAACCTCAGATAAAAGTACCACCCATCTTGCTAATGGGCGTGTGCATTGGTACACGCTTTAGGAGTGCTTATATGCATCTAACATGTTGAAACTACTCATAAACTTTGCTCCAGTCATTACAATTCTGGTACTTTGAATCCTAAGAAGTTTCATCATTGTGTGCATTTTTGTGTAGGTAAAAAGAAAAATTAGGTAAAATGGCATTTATACCACTATTGACTTAAATAGTAAAAAAAGAAAAAAATGGAAATGACATAAATTACCAAAAATAGAAGATTTGCTTACTAAATATTAGAATGGTTAGAATAGTATTCAGTCATTGAATATTCCACTTTAAGGCATGTGGATACATGAGTTATGAAGTACTAGGAAAAAACCAGGACTAGGGTGGTGCCTGTGGCTGAAAGGAGTAAGGCTCCGGCCCCATATGCCAGAGGTGGTGGGTTCAAACCCAGCCCCAGCCAAAAACTGCAAAAAAGAAAAAAAAAAAAAACTAGGACTAGAACGATATGGCCAGTATGATCCCAATTTTATAAAAATAAAATACATAGACAAAGTTTACACTAAATGATAGTACACTATTTTTCTTAACTAATTTCATCATCACTTATATGATAAGAAATTGCTACTAATTATAAAGAATTATGATGGACAAAAGTATTGTATTCTTTAGTTAAAAGCTATTAATGAAACCACATAAATATGGATGAGATAGAGGAATAATAATATTCAATATTTTTGTTTTCTGGATACTTTCAAGTATGCTTTTTGGTGTGGTGCCATGAAATACTTAATGCCTTCTAATTAATTATATTAATGGAAATAACATTTAAATTCCAAACGATTCATATAACTCACTTGTTCATTTATTCGATCACATATTAAGTGCTTTTTCTGTGGCCAATGTGGAGTTAAAAATTTGGCCTATTGAGACTTTGCCTTCAATGAGTTCACAGATAATTAAAGGAAACAGAAAAAGAACATGAAATTGAAATGCAAAACAAAAAGGCAGTGATCAGTGCAAGGGATAAAACCATCACAGCAAACTTCCTAGAGAAGGCAATAAGAGTTGAATTTCAAAGGAGAGCGAGCTTTAAGCAGGTGTAGAGGATGAGGGGAAGAACAGCAAGAGTGGATCAGCATGTGCAAAATAACAGAGGACGGCGGGACACACAGGTGAGAAGGAAGACTGAGCGCGCAAAAACAGGACAGTGAAGGAAGACGCACCTACAGGGAGGAAGGAAAAGACCAAGGGGGGCGTTTTGTAAATCAAAGAGTTTGCCTTTCATCCTGAGAGCAAACAATACTACTATCTGTTAAAAGGAGACTGTTCTGACTCTGATGAGGAGAATGTATGAAAGGGAGAAAATGGAAGGTGGAGAGACTAATTAGAGATCTAGAAGTCAACCAAGTCGCTATCTTTGAAAGCTCAAACTGAAGCAGCATCGACCCAGAAAAAGGAGAAAAGTAGGAAAATGTAAGAATAGAAGTAGGACAGGCAAGGATCCAAGAGAAAGCTCGGGTCCGGAACAAAAAATTAGAAACCAAAGAGCATGAGATTGGCGTTTAATTTTCAATAATAAAATATTTTAACCTAATTTTCCAATAACCATTTTGCGAAAAAAAAGTGTAAATAGGTTCAAATAGCAAATTACCGCTTTTATGCACCCATTCAAAAAGAGTTCATGTGGAAAGAAAGGAATATGTTGGAAAATGTAGGAAACTGGCTATAAATAATATGATGTTGAACTTTTCACAGCTATTAAACAAAATCAAAAACATTCTTTTAACAATGAAATGCTAGGGTCTTGAAATAAAGAATTGGGGGAGATGATTTGTATAAATGGTTTAGAAAATTGCACATGTTCTTTTATGTCAATTAAATTCTTATGCTAAAATATGAATGGTGATTTGTAATACTCAATTTTTCCAAAAAAGTCCAAAGAAAAGCATAATGGGTGTATTCAATTACATTTTTTTAATTTGAAAAAAAGAGCGAGTTAATATTGTGTACTAAAATCTTTTTAAAAATATACTAAACATTTCACATAAGAATGCTTTATCAATTTATAGAATGCCTATAATGTAAAAAATGTTTGTGTGCAATATTTGACTATTTTACATTGCATACAAACTTTATGGACATCCTGTATTATTGGAGTATATAATCCTCAGTGCCTGTAGTACATTTTAAAAACCAAATCTATATCACCATAAAACAAATCCAATTACTATCACTGTTAAAAATTAAACATGCTATATGTGTTTCTGTAATCTGAAATCATGGCATGAATCTAGTAAGTATGTTATTTTTCATTTAAGATGAACATTACCATTTATCAGAAGAGGCTTTTAGTAAATGTCATGTATTTATAATTTCAGAATTAAAATATAAACAATAAGGGAGAAAATATTTTTAGATGAAGTAGTTCACGCCAGATGTTACCTAGGTAACTAAATTCAACAGCTTTATGTATTTCATTCCTGAGTAAATCAGTATGTTTCACCAAGAACAAATAAATGATTTACTCATTTGCATCAGATATATACATTCACTCACATATATTGTCATATAAATGATAAAAAAAGAATCTCATGATATTGTTTTATAAATGTAAATTTAAAACAAAATTTTCAATGTATTTATGTTAAAAATCCAATTTAGAGAAACAGGCAAATGTTTATAAACTTATGGTACATTAAAAATTTCATATTGTCAAGATTTATGTAACCACATTAAACTCTCTCTCTTCCTTAAAAGTACTTTTTTTAGAATTTAAAATCACAGACTTCAGACCCCTGTTTGTCGCAACCAATTCTCTGTTCATCTCTTTTCAAGAGGTCCTCTGCTTCCTTACCCAACATAGTTTCCTCCATCCTGAGTAGCCGCTACCCAGCAGGTGTGGTATCTAGATCTGTGGGTACAGCCTCCAGGTCCACAGGCCCAGACTGATAATTCTTCTCTCCAGGTTCCAGTCTGGGTACCACAGCATTAGACCCAAAGACTGTATCTGAGTCCCAAGGAAAAACAGCACCTGAAGCTTTGGAAAATGAGAGTGCCCAGGGTACCTAGCAACAGAGGAGAGTGTGGAACGTGATGACAGGATAGTGTGGAATCTAGTGACATCAGGACAGCACCTGGATGTTGGCATTTCGTTTGTTCTGATGTTAGTTTAGATGGGATGGCTTGAGTCTCGTAGAGACCTACCGTGCTATGTTAGCTAAGTTAGCTCAGTTGAAGTGCCTTCTTACCTAGACTAGTCACATAGTCAAAGGCAGACTGTTCATTTTCTTTCTCCTTCCCTCCATCATTTAATAGAGACTCTAGAAATACTGTGTTATTTCTCATTTTCACACTAACTTTTTGTAAATAGGCAGTTTCATCAACACTAGGTTCAATGACTAGTGCTCTCTCTGTAGAGCTTGTATGAATGTATGTATAAATATATTTAAGTGTGTGTATTCATGTGTATATAAGAATATATGTGTGGGTTTGTTTATATATATAAAATCTCCCAAAGCACCTAACCTACTTTCTTAGTTACTTCTAGTAGCTCATCATTATGGATTTTAGGCCAAATGCCTTGAGCAAAATGAATAGAAAAAAACATGTATATATATATATATATATTCCTCATTTTAAGATTAGTACTTGGAAGTTTAGTCCTAAAAATCCAGGTCATATACTTTGTTCTCACCAAATGCACCATAGTTCTTCACCTGTAGTCCTTTGATACTGCCTTAGAAAAATTCCTTTCCATATCTTACTATAAAACTAAGGGTTAAATTCAAAATATAAATGTAAATAACTTTACTCAAATGGTTAGTACCTTAATATCCAAAAAAGTAAACAAAAAAAATTAAAAATTCCTTCTATTTGCAAGTTAAAGAGTTCCCTTTTTCCCTCCTGATCCTTGCTCTATATCTTTTCCAAGCTATACACCATTATTAAAAAATGGAGTGCATCCATTATTAGACCCCAGCTCACTCCTTCCTCCATAGCTCCCTCAGAAGCAGGCCAGTTAGTCTGAATTGGTCCTTTGCAGCATTTCCCAGTTCCCCCCTGGAGTCTGACTCCCTAACTCACTTCTTTTACCTTAAGGCTATTTTGACACCAAGGAATTTCCTTCTTTATTTTTCTCATTTCCTTCATCAAAATCTGTGATGACATGATGGTCTTTCAATTCTTTGAGTTACTATTTTAATTCTTCTCTATAATACAAGTTTTTGTTTGTTTTCTGAGATAGGGTATGCCTCTGCCATCCCTTCACCATAGCTCACAGCAACCTCAGATTCCCGGACTCGGCCCCACCTCCCACCACAGTCTCCTGGGTAGGTAGGATTATAGGCACCCACCACAAAGCCCGGATGATTTTTGCATGTTTTTAGAGTTGGGTCCTCACTCTAGCTCAGGCCGGTCTTGAACACTTAAGCTTAAGCAATCCTTCCTCCTTGGCCTCCCAAAGAGCTAGGATTATAGGTGTGAGCCACCATACCACTTAATTATATAGCTTCACTCTCTGTTTTAGCTTTTATTATCTTACATGCATAAAACTTCAATTCCTGACTAAAAAGTCCTGCACATTCAAAGTCTCAACCCTAGGAAACCTGCAAAAAGATAATGTCTCTCACTTTTGAAAAATATCTGAATTGTATACTATTTCACGATATCATCTTAAACATGTCCAAAAGAATAATGTCACATTTTGAAGTCAAAACATTTATACTAAAGAGAAGTTACCTGATGTAAATAAAGTCATACATAGGTATGCATATATATGACTACTAATAAAACATTAAAGGACATCAATTTTAAGGTGATAAAACCGATTTTATTGAGGGTAAGAAAATAACAAATGTTTCAGTTTTCTAAAACTTAATTGAAGGCTGATATTATTATAATACTATTGTTGGCTCTATTCCATTTTCTGCCAATAGAAGACTAGGAACTAATTTAAGGAAATAATATAGAAAAAACACAGAAATAAACTGAAGGATTAAATAACAGAATTTCAGCTCTATAATTAAGTAATAAAACTAATCATAACCTGTTAATGAGGAGGTAAAATTTGAGTGTTTAGATTCTTTTGTTTAAAATATTTACCCAAACGCTTATCGTGTGCAAGACGACATTGGAGGGACTGTGAGTACAAACAGCCTCCATGTGGATTGTGTTCTTAGATTGCAGCACAATTACAGTGCAAGGCACAGAACAGTATCTGTTCCACGAGAGTCTCTTAAAAAGCATCATAAATAAATAAGGTTTTTCTGAAACAGGAGAGCCACTTATACAGAGCTAGGGATGAAGAGATTATCAAGGAAGGCATTTTATAAAAGGTGGAATTTGAAGAAGGTGAGATAGTGCAGATATATAAAGGTGCTGGTGGAGATTATTCCAGTTCAGGGAAAAAAAGCATCCAAGTCAGAAAAAAACCTGAAAATGGACAGGAAATGGAGTACATTCTATATACAAAGTTGAAGAATTGTATGTTTTAGAGAATGTAGTGTTTATTCCTTTTTTTCTATACCACTTATAAAATCATTAATTATTCTCTCCCAAGTGGTACTTGGAGAAACCTACTGATTATGTGAGTTTAGTCAAAGCAAAGTCTATTTATCTCTCTTCCCTCCTTTTAGCCATTATCAATTGACCCAACACAAAACTTTCTCTCAAATCAAAGATGATTTGTGTTTTTAAATAGCTGTTCTGCAATAATTGGACAGAGAGTTCTTAATCACCTAAATAAATTTCAAAATACAGTCATGCATTATGCAAAAAAAGGGGCTCTGTACTGAGAAATTTGTCATTAGGTGATTTTACACATAATGTTGTATCAACATCATAGAATGTGTTCACACAAACCTGGATGGCATAGCCTACTGCACACCCAGGCCATGTGGTGCAGTCCACCGCACCTGGGATGTAAACCTGCACAGCTCTACTGAGTTCTGTAGGCATCTGTAACAGAGGTAAGTATTTAAGTAACTGAACATATCAAAACAGAAGAGATACAGTAAAAATACAATATTATAATCTATCGGACCAATGTCATTTATGTTGTCTGTCATTGCATGAAATGTCCTTCTGGGCACATGACTATCCCACTCTCATGCTTACCCATTAGCTTGTTCAGCGTTTCTTCATAGAATGTCTTACAGAAAGTCATAACATATGTATAAACATATTCCCATATTTTTACATGTTTGGAAAATACATGTGATTATTATTGCTGACAAAGTCACAGTTCATTGTGAATACCATTGTATTTTATTGCCTACAATCATAACAGAAAAATATTAATTTTTTTTCTAGAGGTAACACCAAAATTATGAATATGTACATATTTTTCCCTTCCAAGTCACAGCACTGTTATACCTGTGGACTCCAGCAAAAGTGCTCTTGAACTAGGTGCCATGCTACTTTTTCACTTGTCTTAAATGGCATTATAAGAATTCTAACTCACAAGTTTTCCAATCCCTAACTTCAATGCTGACATGTTACGTTTTGAAGGGGTTTTTTTAACCCTTTTTCTCACTTTAAACATCTTGTCATTTTGGAACTTTTCAAATCTACTTTCTTTACCACCTAGACTTTAAATTTCCACAAGGTAAGTATTTTACATCTTACATTTTTTCTGCTCATCTATGAAGCCTAGCTTAGTGTTTTACACAAACCTAACATTATAGAAATAGGTAAATAAGTCAATGGCACAGATAATATAATGCATTAATGCAGCTCTGTGTGGCAGTCATGTATTACAACTCACTCATGAAGCTATTTACTGCTACAACTTAAAATCAAAACAATATTGTGGACTTTTCAATGTCATGTCTGATGCTGCAAGAGTATATATAGTGATGATATCTCATGTTAAATTTAAAGGGAATATAAGACAATCATTATACAGCAGATCAGTGTTATCAAAGAGCTCACAGATCACTATTGGAGAAAATGCACGAAAAATGCACTGAATGGACAACAAAAACAAGAAACCATGCCATAGGTTATTATTACAAAATCATTCTATTATAAAATGATTTGACAATTTATAGAAGAAATGCCTTAGGAATCTGTCATTAATTATCCCAAACTTATGATAAGTTATGTGAATAAATGTCACAGATTTGGGGTGAATCATTCTGCAATGAAGGGTTCTAACTCATGTTAAAATGAATGTGATCTAAAAGGAGATTGCCCTACATTAGCATTTCTCCAAATAACAAATCGAGAGGTTCTGTTTATGACAATAATAAATTAGAAAATAATCTATTTTCAAAGGCTGAAAACAGTGAAAGAAAACAGTCCCTGCCTCAACAAGCTTGTGATTGAAATGAACATCTTGGAGTTGGATAGGACCTTTAGCCTCGAGTTTACCTTTGTAGCAAGCATTTTGAGGGTAGCTATCTACCTCACTGAACCCGCCCACCCTTATCCTGGCATCGCCCTTGATACACAGTGGTGAGTTAACAGAAGCCAGGCTTCTCTTCTGTCAGCTGACCATTTTGATGGTCTATTTGGGGTCATAATTCCCTCATTTACTTTACCAAGTCAGCCACTATAATGTCTAATGAATTTTTCTGATTTCCTATTTAACCAGATCACCAGAAACAATTTACTTTCACCTTTAAGATCATGTTTCAGGATTATCTTAACTTTCTGGTTCTGTTAACTGTCAAATCATATCCTAATAGACATCACCACACTTCCACAAAATGATGAAACTATGCTTGGGGAGCAAAACTGGCTGAGTCTTGACTGCCTGGGTAAGATATCTGATGATAAAGGATGAAAGATAACTAACATCTCTGTCTCCTTGGTGAGGGGGAATCAACTGTTTTCACAGCTGCAAAGTGAAGCTAAATTCTTCAAACTTGACCTGCCTGCTGTGACGAGGGCATATTGCCTATTAGGTTTTATCTGGTTTAGACTGGAATGAAAAAGGTTTTTTACTTGATCTTTATGAAGACAGAATAAATCAGATGATACTCTCAGTATATGTAGTAGATCAAAATTGTGTATGGATCCGGGCTAATTATCAATAGAGGAATTTTTGTCACTACAAATAAAGTTGTAGTGCAAGCCCATGCATTCTTCATTGAGTGAATTTCCTTTTGAGAACCACTCCTGGCTCTTTATCCACTTGGACATCGTGAACTGAGGATAACCTGATCCATTAAATGTTATATTTAGTCATGCTCAGTAGCCTTTCTTTGTCAAGTGCAAGTACGATATTAAACAAGTCTTCTCAGGCCCCAGTGGTGTAGGATCAAATTACACCAAACAACAGTTCCTTCTTTCATCTCTATCTACTACCCTAAAAGAAATTTTTAATGGAAAATTGGTAGAGAATTTAAATTGACTCTGTTTTCCATGATTTTGGCAAAGTCTGCAATGGGACAGTTGCTTGTATAGATAGACTGCAGTGGAGAAGACAATCCACTAAATGGGCTGGACTGTGTGGAGTTAGGTTGTTTTGTAGTCTCTCCTTTGAAGAAAGAAAGTCTGAGGTTACTGTGTACACCATTTCTTTCCTGGAGTTAGGTTGTTTTGTAGACTCTCCTTTGAAGAAAGACAGTCTGAGGTTACTGTGTCACCATGTCTTTCTTTGGCAGCCAGCAGCCAAATGATGTAGACTAATGAAAAGAGCCAGTTTGGAGAATATTTTAACAGAAGTTGGAGGAAGGTTGATATTGGTAAATCTTTTATAATAGGTCTAGTGCTTGAAAATATCCATATCATCAAAACCCCACAAGAGTTGAAGCTGATCTTAATCAGGTATACAGTGTGACTGTTCTTAAGGACATGAATCAATCTACCTGCCAAACTCAGGTTTTCTCAGTGGGATGTGAGTAGCATGGCAGTCAAAACATGAGTGGAGGATACATGTAGGCGCTTCATTCTGGGGGCTTCATTTACCACATTAGTCAGAACACTTAGTTTGCCAACAAAGTGCCTGATCTTAAGATCTTGATAAAATACAGAACTTTGAGAAGCTTGTCAACCTCACTATGGCAAAACAATGGTTTAGATCCCTTTAATTCTACAGGGGGTAGTTGTCCTCGGTGGAAGAGGTATTTATTTTTCCCTTGGTACTACATTTCTTGCCAAAGCTTTCTCTGACACCACCACTTGTGGACCACAGAATGTTTTGAATATTACAGTATCTTCCTATACAGCATTAATTTTAATCAAGGAAATCACATCATAGTAAAAGAAGTGAAGCAAATGGAGAATTTCCTTTGGAGTTATTTCTTTTAACTACTTTATCACAGACAAAACACTGACCTTATAAAATAATGGAATGAACTCTCAGAACCCAACCATAACCTCTGAGAGATCGCACCAGTGCCTGAGAAGCTCCGTTTCTTAATGCAATGAATGCTCCAAGTCATTTACTGACGTTGTGACACATGAGGCTGCTTCTCTCTTAGGCTCAGTATCAGTCTGAAAACAAGGCATTGTTGAGATGGCGTACATTTGTACAAAGTATATTTCTCATAATTCTCAACAGCTATAGGTTCTGTGGGCCTGCAAAAAGGACATTCCCAAGAAGTGAGACAAACACCATTTCATACCATGAGGACCACTAAGGAAATAAATAAAAAGGATGGCTATGTGTTAGCTGAGTCAGTGAACATGACTACCAAGGAAAGAACAGATGGCCAAAGAACAAAATCAGTCAAGAGATATGTACCCTTAGGGAGGATCTGATGCATATAATATTCTGTATCACAGAAAAGAAAATATTGTTGAGGCAATTCTTATAGAAAGAGATAATAAAGCCTCATTCCCTGGCATAACATCTCACCTGGAAAATTCTCTGAGCAGTTTAATTTCTAGCCAAGGAAATGAAAATATGGAATTCATAGTGGAGCCTGTTAGTCACTTATACATATAAGCTAAGGCCTTGAAACCAGATGCAGAAACTAGGAAGGCAGTGTTTACCTGGATTTCTTCATTTGCTATCAAATGTTTGAAAATCTACAACTCATTTTTCATTTCCTTAAGCTTTAATTCCTTTGTTGTGTACCAGGAGTTCTGTCAAAATGTGGACACATTTTGAGAGATCTTGTTGAAAGTAAAACTGATCATTCTCCCAAAGTGTACTAACTTCAGGTAAAATGATGTGGACAGCATGTCTATGTACACTTGATCAGTAACAGTACCTTCAATTCAACTTTGAAAAGTAATACATAGATACCATCTCTTAAAATGTGTACCTATGTTTTGGACCCTTTGTATATACATCTTTGGGTAGTGATGGTAAAAAAAATATGCACTAAAATTATTCCATTAATTATATAATTTCAATTGTTATAGGACTGAACAAGTAATGAACATTACCTGATGATTTGGCCTTAGAAAATTGAGTCTTTTCAACTCATTCTCTGGGTACAGTAGCTGGAAATAACTTATGTCGAGTTTCATTTGGGATAAAAATAAGTGTGTATGAGTGATTTATGTAAAACAGATGGTAAGTATTGAGTAAAGTATCTTTGAATTTTTTACACTGTGTGATGATGTGATGTGTGTGTGTCTCAGCAGCCAAATGATGTCATGCATTCACCCCCATAGGGCTGGCAACTTTTTGCATATGTTCCTCTCCTAATTCACAAGTATAGGCCATAGTAAACATGATTTCTTCCTACCTTGCAATAAATTGGAGCAGTGAGATGGGAAATGGATGTCATTAAAACTAGGTCTCTTTATGTTAATCCCCAGAAAGTATTAAGACCACGGTCACAGAGGTTCCCATCATTTTGCCAGCTATTATCTTTACTGATTATTGAGTGATCTACCTCTTCATGGATTTTGTTAGATATTACAGTTGTCTTCTAATCAATAACCATTTTGGGTATTGTTTTGCTTAATTTTACCAATTATAATTTTTAGATTTGAAAGAGCAACCTTAAGAAATACATAGTATTTGTTGCACTTTTGAGAAAACTAAAAAACAAGGAGTGCCATTGTGCAAGAGTAAACTTTTGACTCAACAAAAATACACAGAACATGCCCTTTCATGAGAAATCCAGATAAGTAACTGATTTCTTACATTTCAAGTGAGTGCAAAACCTACCACAATGAAACTAGTAGAAATATGATAGAACTCTATGAGTTGACCAACCAAGGGACCATAACAAGCTGGTCAACATATGGAAGTGGTCAATATAAGGAATTAGCCCACTGTAATGATACGTTCATGTGGTGCATGTCTGGTCTATGAAAATTCAGTTAATTTAAAGAGGACAAAATTCAGTTAATTTCAGTCAATGCAGGGAGGTGGTCAACTATGGAGGTTCTACTGTATTTGAAGAAGTTCAGGGAATAGAAATGTTAAATGACTTTACTATGTTTAGTTAAAAATAGGATTTATAAGTTGAAGGGACTTGGGCCGTGCAATAAAATATAGTCAAAGAACTAGAGGATGCTAATCCTATAAAGAGAATACTTTGGGGGACTATTGGAGAGGGATATAACTGAATCAAATATTTGAAGGTTTTAATATGTTTTTATTACTTGTCAGGAGGAAAGAAAATTAAAGATCAGAAGTTATATAGAATCAGTTCTTTGGTACAGTATATAAGAATTCATTCTGATCAAATAATGAAAAGCTCAAATAAATTCATCTATGAAGGTGTTTAAGCATGAAAAGCAAGCTACTGGACAGCAAGTTTCACTCTTTCTTCCTTTATTAATTTTTAATTAGCATATGGTAAATATTCAATAAATATCTGTTGATGTGAACAATTGCAGTAGTTCATAATCGCATAGATAGTTAGTATCTGTGTGAGAATCAGACTACCATATTTTGCCCTGTATATGTGCACCCACATTTTTGGCCCAAACTATTAAAAAATATCCCTTGAGAAAGTGGCTGGCTCTAGGCTGGAAGAGATACATTTGAGGAGGGTTAGTGCTCCCCTAATATGCAGGATCCCACCCCTCACACAGCTGCCACTCTGCAAAGTTTGTGGCAAATTTACATAGCAACATATGCTAAATATAGTGACTAATCTAAAGGAGTTTCTGTGGTGTGTTAGGACAGGTAATACCACTCAAAATTATTCAAGTATGTTCCAATGTTTAGATGATTCTCAAACTTTAATTGTTTCAGAATTTCTTAGGGAGACTGTTAAAAATACAGATCCATTAGGACACTAAAAACCTGTAACCCAACAAAGACCAGAAATATTGGTTTCATATACCTTGATTGGGGCGGGAAATCTGGAAGCATTTCTAATGGTAGGCTGAGGGGCCACATGCAAGAAGTTAATGTAGATAATATTCTGATTGATTATACAACTATCATTGGCAACTGAGAATACCAAGAGAATTAAATATGACAAAAGTCCTCAAATCCAGGACTTATCCAAATTCAAATAAGACTGAATCTGAGAATACTTTAATCTCATTTTATAAATCCCTGGGAAATTTTTGGAAAAACAAGCTGAAGCCAACTATTCTCTTTCCTCATCAAAACTAATAAATAAAAGTACTTACTAATAGAGTGCCCACTTTTTTTTAAGACTTATGAAAGGATATGATTTCGCTCAAAGAATTAAATGTAAATGTGTAACTAAAGAGCTCAAGAGTTTACTTCAGAGAAAAGGAATACCTTGATTACATCGATTAATGAACTCCTGAGAAAGAAGATGTTAAAGGGGTCAAGTTTGGGAAAGAATCTGTGCAGTCTCTATAGAGTAGAGCTGTGTACTTCGTGTGCTCATATGTGCGTAAGTCGCTGTTGGTTTCACTCATATAGTAGGTAGAGGGTATCACTCTGGGAAGAACTGTCAAAATCGTTCAACCTTGTTCTCAGGATTCCTCATCTACTCTTTCCTCTCCAATGGTTAATTGTCTAGCTGTCTGTATGTACACTGGCTCTCTGTAAGTTATTTTACTGAGAAACAGACTGATTGACTGATTGATTGATTGATTATCTTTTGTCTGAAATTCCCCCGCAGAAAAATGTCATGTCAACTAGACACTTGTAATTTAAACCTTTTATGTGTAATTGTGGAATGGAAAGCTTTTTCTTCTTGATATTTTCAGCCCTTAACAAACAGGTGAAGTTTATTGTGATTTGGGAGTGGGTGTGGACAGAAAAACCCTGAAATCACATGATCCTAGAAGACCTATTAAGTTCCCAGGCTTTTAGAATAACCTAGAGGTGGATGATTACAATGGATGATTACAACCTCCTTCAGGTTTTCTTTTAAGCTCTCTTACTCCCATCCTTCAAAAGTTCTTCTTCCTACAGTAGTGGGTAGGAAGACTACTCAGTGAGGAAGCCAGTATTCTGAGACAGCAAGAAACCTGAGTCTCCAAGCCCTTCTGGACTTTATGGAACAAGTAAATTCTAAAATACATACTCCAAAAGGCCCCCTAACACATGACCCCCCCTTTTCCCACACTGGTCCTTGTATGGTTTGCTCAGACTCATTCCTCTTCCTTTTTTGTTTTTTCAAACTTTACTTCTTGGGTTCCCTTGCCTATTGACTTGTTACTGGGTCCGTACAATGAGTACACTGGCAGAGATGGGACTAGACAAGAGAAAGAATGCCTTCCCCCAGCCCATGCACACGCCCTCTCAGCTTCAGGCAGTCTCTCTGTCTCCAGCCTGGGTGCACTCTTCTCTGTCCTAGCTCCTGCCAGGAAGCATCTTCTGTGACTCGGGTTCCCATCAAAGAAGGTTGGTTCTTGGGTTGTAGTAACACCAAAACTTCTCCTGACCTTTCGCCTCTAGCTATGGGAGAGGCTTCCTTCCATGATCAATTCCTGGGTCACTTCACTATCCCATTTGGCTAATTAGCATATCCAATACCACTATAAATAGTGCCTTGGATTATTTCTGTTGGAAGACATGGAATGAGTTCCATTTTCCAGATCTGATTCCAAATGATCCAATTTGCTTTACCTTGGCCTCAAGATATATTTTCTAACAACTTTGATATTATCAAAAACACTTTTTAATAAACTCAATTCATTTTTTGATATCCAAAATGATTTCATCAAGCTCCTTTTACTGTTTCTCTCTGGAGTTGAACTCCATTATTGTCAGTAATGAGATTAGTGAACTTAACATCCTAAAAAATGGTCAATCCATGGGGTTTTGATGATTAATTGGTGACAAACCTTGGATTAGAAACTGGTTTCAATTCCAGACCACATTTCTGTCTAAATCCTACTGCAGGATACACATTTGGGTATTGTGAAGAGAAAATCCTGAAAGAAACAGATATTATGGTATGTGAAGGAAGAGTTAAATTTAGATGCAGAAGGTTCTTAGAGATACTGCTAAATGAAAGGAATCATCTGAGATTACTAATTTTACATGACTTCATAAAATGAAAAATAACTATGAATAGCCAGTGACTATTTCTGTTCATTGTGACAAGGCCTCTGCTCACACTTTTTTCAATGAGCATAAAATAAATAGCCATAGTGCTTTCATAAATGCAGATGAACTTTTGAAGTCACCACACCATGATTTTAAGAGTGTGGGTAGTTTAATTACGTGCTATAACTACAGACAACTATATTTGACATTCAAGGATGAATGATATCAAATGAAGTCATCTCATGAAGCTAAAGACTTCAATCAATAGGAGAAGAAAAAAATAACCTGCAAATATATGAGATAAAAGAAAACCCACGTTAAAAGTTGTATTTGGAGGATATAGAAAATTAAAATCCTTGGATGGTGCCTGTGGCTCAGTGAGTGGGGCACCAGCCCCATATGCCAGAGGTGGTGGGTTCAAACTCAGCCCTGGCCAAAAACTGCCAAAAAAAAAAAAAAATCCTACTGTTGAAGAGAAATAGCAACATTTTTATTACTTTTCTATTTAAAAAGTGATTTTCAGTCAGGTGTATTGGCAAGCATCTGTTATTCTAGCTACTTGAGGGGCTGAGGCAGGGAGATCGCTTGAGCCCAGGAGTTTGAGGTCAGCCTGGGCCACATAGTGAGACCTTATTTCTAAAAAGCAAATGGTGGTTTTCACAACTATTATAATTTATTCTTCTTAGGAACCTTGTAAAGTAAAACAGATTGGTATTATTTTCCCCAGTTTGAGTCTCAAAAAGATCCCATAATCTACTAAAAAGTAGCATAGTTAAAAGTAGCATAGCACAACCAAGCTGGCACTTAATACCCCACGTCATATTTTGTTATTTTTTTCCGCTGTGCTATACTATCTCTCAAAAAGGTAGGCTTTAGAAATGGTTTGAGTGTAGAAATAGTAGAACATAAAGAAACTAAACTTACAAAGGGGGAGGGGAGAAAAACAATGATGAAAATGGCTTGGAAGCTCTAACGTAGGGAGCTCTCAAGTGGTCTGGCGAATAGGTATTTGTTGAAAGCTACTGGGGTTAGGATTCATGAGATTAGAGAGAAATAATTTAAGAGGTGGCTCAATAAAGTGATAACTAATATAGAGGCTACTGAAGTATGAGAAATCATCTCCAAGGACAACACTTCTTCCTCTGCAGATGAAATCCACCAAATTATACATGGGGAGAAGACAGAGGTTATGCTTGGTTTTCATTGCTATATGCCCTGAAAGTAGCACTAATGCTTTGTGTGTAGTGGATATTCCACCATTACCTAATGATTTAAATTGATGGCTCCAGACAATCTTGATACTATTTTCTAAACTTGTGATTTATACAGCTCAGAACTCTTCAGTTATATCACACACTCATTTTTCACACATGTAAGTCACATCTTCCCAAACGTACATGGAGACTATAGAACTTTCTTTAATACACCTTTATATAAAGCAGTATTTATAGCAAGTCACTAAGTGGAAATACAATTTTAAAAAAACATTGGAAGAGGAGGAGACATTTTGTTTTTGTTGATATTATATCTGTCATAATGATAGGGTAGTCAATAAGTAATGGCAGACTGAACTTGAGGGGAAAATATACACAGAAAACTATAATCGAGGGCAGCACCTGTGGCTCAAAGGGGTAGGGTGCCAGCCCCATATGCCAGATGTGGTGGGTTCAAACCCAGCCCAGCCAAAAAACATCTGCAAAAAGAAAAAATAATAATAATTAATTAATTGATTAATTAAAAAAAACTAGAATTGAACGGCTTCCCTGATACCGAATATTCTTTTTATAGTAGCAGTATCTATGCTTATTTTCATTAATCCTTTTTCTATCATAATAAAACATGAAATAAAGTATAAATAAAAAATACAAAATTCAAGCTCATTTTTAAAGTATTATTTGATCCTACAGATGATAGACATATAATTATTTGTTTCTAAGTCCTCCACTTCCACTGCCATGAAAGCAACCAAGTTTTGAGGACTGACACCAGTCTACTAACTTCTTGAATATCCTGACCTAGTCGACCCTCATTAAAAATTTGTGAAATGTATACATATAGATATCAGAACATTAAGAGCTCAGCAGTAGGGTATAGTCATATCATGTTTTCTTTTCTTTTCTTTTTATTTTTTTCTGGAATGTGATTCTTCCTGGATAATTACTTTCCCTGTCTTATTGCCACTCAATTCTGGGAAGATAACATGGTAGCAATACAATCCCTGATTTTACATGGTTACATGGAGAACAAAGGGTAGGATTATTTACTGATGGTCCAGCAACATTGAGTAGCAAAGTAGAACAGGACCCAATTCTCTTGACACCCCAGCCACTGCTTTTTCTCATAAGTCTGTGTGATTCTTTTGCTCTGAAGTCAAATTCTACATGCGGCATGAATTAGCAAATTGAAAGCATATTTGTTTTCAGTTTAGTTAATGGAATCTAGTGAATACCTCATTTACACATTTCAGTTCTGTAGATATTTGCAGACCAGTACTTTAAGATCAAGTCTAGAATTTGGCTTAGCCACCATTTATGGCTCTGTGAAGTTAGGATGTGTATATACCCGTCATTTCAGCAGAACCCCTGCCATAATTAATCAATAGTTGCAGAAAGATAAGTGCATGGTTAATCACATTCCACTTTTCTTTAGTCTATAAATTGTTAGGTCTTTTGTGTAACATCTAGTTTAATAATTATGACAATGTCAGAAAGACATTGGCAAAATGTTCTTTTCTACTGATTCAAAATAATGATAAAAATGAAAAACTCAAATATAGACAATCCTAAACTTACAAGGGCTTGACTTAATTTTTTGACTTTATGATGTTGCAATTGTGGTATACATTCCATAGAAACTACACTTTGAGGACCCATGAACCATTCTGTCTTTGATTTTTAGTATAGAATTTAAAAAATTATATGAGCTATTCAATATTTTATTATAAAATAAGGCTTTGCATTAGATGATTTTGTCCAAGTGTAGGCTAATATATTTTGAGCACATTTAAGGTTGGCAAGGGTAAGCTATGATGATTGGTAAATTAGGCATATATTTTTTTAATTTTTTAAAAATTTCTTTTAATTTTTATTATTATTTTTTTTGGCTGGGGCCGGGTTTGAATCTGCCACCTCCAGTAGATGGGTCTGGCATCCTACGCCTCTGAGCCACAGGCGCCACCCCATAGATTAGGCATATTATATCCATTTTGACTCATAATCTTTTCAATTTACCATGGGTTTATCTGGACATGACCCCCATTTTAAGTGAAAGAGCATCTATATTCAAAATTTTGGTGACTTTCCTTTTACAAAGGATAACTATTGATCTACCTATCTATCTTGTCTGGAAATGTGTATATCAAACTGTTAAGAGATATTATCTGCTGGGTGTACGATTTTGATGGATTTTGAGTGCAGAATAGGAGACTCTATGCATTTTGGTACTTTAAAGATTTCTTGAAGATATTACATTACATTAACATATAATTTTCTATTACATACCTGTGTGTATTCTCATGAGGATAAATGCTTTAATCATGGATATATTATTTTAAACAGATGTATAATACTTTATTAATATATTTTATTAATCAATTCAACTGTCGGATAAAAACATGCAAAGCAAGTTCTTAGCCCTGCTTTAAACAAGTAGGGAAGCTAAAGTGGAGGTATGGGGATGAAATAATGTGTTCAGCTAGTCTACTTACTTCTTTCTTCCCTGTGCTGTAGGGCAATGAAAAATGAGTTTATTATATAATTTAATGGTATTTCCTTCTAGTTCTAATTCAAGGGTCAAGGAAGATAAACAATAAAAATAACCATGCGAGGTATGCTTTGGTGACAGTGATACAGTCCAGAATTCAGGATAATGCCATGCCAAAATTTTCATATAAATTTGATCAGAAAAACATTTTATATTTTAACTACACAAATGAATTTTTGTCATTTTATTATAAAATTGTTAAGCGATCTGTTTCATCTCTAGACAGTTAGAGGCAGGTGTTGGGAACATATTAGGTTCAGAAGGAACTCTCAAGATAATTTCATCTTGAACAATAATGAAAATATTTGCCAGGTTATAAATCTAGTTTTCTAGCACAAGTCCAATAACACACATTTTGCTTCTAACTCCTAATTCTTCTAAATTTACATACTTAAATTAAGAGAGTTACTCATTTTACCGTCTTCGGTCCTGTTTCTTCTCTTGACCAGTTAAAAACTGTGCTATAAATTTTAGGAGAGGATGAACCACTAAACAAACTAAGTCTTGGAGTCAAGAAGAATCAATGCTAAAGTAACAAGTAATAGGTTAAAATTCTAAGCTAAAATAATAATAATAAAAAAACTGAGGAGAAAAATTTGGGAACAATGCTGTGAGGATTTGTAATAGAAAAAAATGAGATGAGAAGGAAAAGTCCCATTTTGGGGGTCTTTTCTCCCTCCACAATCCACCATGAAGAATGGCAGAGGCAAGAACTAAAGGCCAATAAAATCCTTGATATCCTCTATGTGGCAGGTGTTAACAGAAGCACTTTCTCCTCCTGATATGGGGAACAGGCATCCCTGGGACCTTATTAGCTAAAGTTAAAAAAAATCTTGGTTATCACCCTTAAATTTCCTACATGCTGAAAGCAATTTCTAGAAAATGGATACACATTGTGTAACATTCACTAATAAAGCCATGGTTTCTGGGATTTTCTAAATTTGTAAACTTCTTGCAAAGTATTAGAAAAGCATTACAGGTGGATATTCTTTTCTTCTTCCTTTTTTATTTTTAATTGTTTACTAATTGGAATGACCATTATTGGACGAGTTTAGAACTTACATACAGTGTCAGTCAGAGTTAGTTTCTTATTCTCCTTTTAAAATCTACTTTGGTTTATTCCATCAATCATTGTATTATACATATGACAATGTTGATTGTTCTTAATATTTATTATACAGGTCTATGCTTTATAATATTATAGTTAGCTTTAACTAAAATGTATGATATATGAGTATTTTCACCATGGATTAAAATAATATTTTTTAAACAGTGTTCTCTTGTATGAAGTTATGCATGTGATTTAAAGAATCAGGCAGCAATAAAAAATTATATGTGAACATGCATTCAGGAGGGAAAAATAGGAAGCTTTTTCTATAGGTCACAATGGTTTGAAAATACTTTAGTAAATTTTGATATTTTAGTTCAATAAGCCCCACTGACTCATTGTAAGACCCAATTATAAACTTATTCCTTTACATCCTGGGATCTCAGCAACCCAATCAATCAAATCCTGAATGAAGGCTGTATATGGAAAAGAGTGGTGACAACTCACTTTTCTAAGTGAAAACTCTGAAGACATCCCTTCTTCCAAACCCCTTTCTCTCTCCAAGTAAAGAGGACAGTTGGGCTAGAATGCATGATGGCACTAAAGTTTAGAGCTGTGGTCCCCAATCCCTGGCCACAGACTGGTATCAGTCCATGGCCCATGTGGGAACCGGACTACATAGGAGACGAGCATGAGAATAAAGCCCCATCGCTCACATCACCACCTGAGCTTGGCCTCCTGCCCCCTCCCTCAATCCACGGAAAAACTGTTTTCTATGATACTGGTCTCTGATACCAAAAGCTCGGGGACCACTGGTTTAGAGGAAAATGTCCACTATTTCTTAACCCAATTGTTTTGCATCCTCATGGATTCATGTGGAAGATCAAATTTTGGAAGATAGTTGATCTTTAATCATCTCCCAAACTTTTAGGAAAAGAGAAGCATATATATTCTTAGACTAAGTGCTTCTGAAACATCAATCAGAAAAAAAAGAAAGGAAAGGAAGAGAAATGGAAAAACAATATAAGAAAGTAATTGAAACTAAAATTGGTAGATGAGGGACGGTAAGTGATGGCTCTCAGTTATTAAGCACCTAGTGAAGTACAGGTGTCTTTATGTTAATTATCTCCTATAATTCCCTAAAGAGGTCCATAAAATAGTTACCTTTGTATTACTTATGAGAGAAATTTCACATGCCAGAGCCTTCCTTGATGACCACCCCCACTTCGTCCCCACACTCTCCTCTCTGTCAGTGCTCCATCTTATCCTAACTTTCATCAGTGGGAAATCGGTGGAAAACCATTGTGGTTAAGTGTGAGTTCTGCAGTCAGAGAAACCCAGACTCAGAGCCCAGCCATGTCGCTTACATGCTGTATGATTTGGCACAATCTCTCTGACCCTTAGCTTCCTCACAGGGAGAACAGGGATGGCTCTAGGACTTTACAAGACACTTGTTACAATTAAATGAGTTAAGATTGCAGAGCATCCAGTTCAATACCTTGTCCAGATCAAAGAGAGAAGCGTTGTCTTCGAGGAAAAAAACAGTCTCTGATTTTCATCATACACTTGCACCTGCACCTTGGCAGACAGGCCAGGAGCAGGGGGTTATTAAATACTCACTGAAAGAATAACAAATAAATTAACAAGTGGATGATGATGGATAGATGCGTGAACCATTCTTCTGTACTCTAAGACAGCATTCTTTCTATTAAAATTACAATAATCTAAGAAGAATTCTTCCTAGTAAAAGTATCACAAGAATGGAAGAATAAATATCCAATGTACTCCATACTAATATGAAATCAATATATGAACAATTACATGCTCATAAGAACAATAAAACACTAATGTAATCCAGTTGGGGGGTAGAGGGAAGCAGGAGGGGGAGAGGATACGACGTCTGGCAGGAGGTAGGGCATGAGGTGGGATCTCACCTACTGTGCACACTGTGAGGGTGTAGAACATGCCCCCTAGGGGAGGGGCTCTTCTACTATTAAAAAATAAATAAACAAACAAAATTACAATCATCTTTATCATTTTCCTCTTCCGGAGTAGGATGAGTTTCTGTGAGATACTATGTCCAATGATGTGCTTATTTATAGCAGAGGGCATGTGTGTCCATAGATACCCAACAAGGACAGCAAAAACAACTGTTTCTTTATCACTTCATCTCCATGTAGCATATAAAAATGACTCTCTACAATGCCTTACTTAAGAAACAAAAATGTGTGATGCAGAATGAGCTGGAAACATACTCTGCTTGTTAGTTACGTGAGTTTAAAAATCTTTCTTGACCTTTCAAAGCATCAGTTTCCTCACTCATGAAAGCTGAGAAATGATAGTCATTATATGTATCTTACAGTGTTGTGATGATTTTCAGAGATAAGGTAAATTGGAGGGTGCATTGTCTAAGGGTGAAAGGATAAATTTTCTTTGAAGCGGGAGGCAATTTCCTCCCCACTGTCCCACCTTAAGTGTGTTCTCAAAAACTTACAGGCCTAAATAAAAGTCCCAAACTTTTTGATTTCTAATCCAAGCTTGCAGGCTTCAGACCTGTGACACTTTAAATGTATATACTCTCAGAATTAGCTCGGCGTTCTCAAAACATTAATAAAAGACAATCATAATTGCATCTGTTTATTTTTATTTATTCATAACATAAAAATGTTAGTGAAATTCTATCTAGATTTTGTGGTTTCTGTGTCATCTTTCATACTTATTCTATAAAAAATTGTGTTCTCTCTTTCTTCCGTATAGGTACAGAAGGTCTTCTGTTGACAGAAGTATTCCCCTAACAATTACAAACTGTAAAGTACAAAACAACTATTACTTGTTGAAGTTGTTACTGTAATTGTTGTAATCATTATCATTTGAGGACTACAACAATAGAAATTTATACCAATTATCCAGAAAAAAAAATGATAATAAAATACTTTTATCTCTAACTCATTGGGTAATTCCTACAAATGTGCTTTTCCCCAAAATTCAACTAAATATATACTTTTTTCTTTCTATTTAATTTATTATCATATATTTTGCCAAATATACAAAAGTTTGCAAGTTAATCATTATTAAATTTAGAACAGTTAGACGCCAGTAATGTAAGACAGATTTTTTTTTTTTTTTTTTTTTTTGGTTAAAGCAAAAAGTTGTATACGTCAAATGAAAAACACATGAAAAGTTTTCACATACTTTAACTGGTATACACAAATATGAAAGAGAAAACAAAATATAAATAGTAGTCCAACAAATGCTAAAGAGGCTTTGAAATTTTATGCAATGTGACCTAAAACAAGCATTTATAAAGAATGTACATTGTGACTGTTACCTTTTATAATCAAATGCAAAGTTTTAAAGACATCTTTAAGATGTCTAAAATCAAATGTGTTGCTGCCTCTCATTACCATGACCACTTTGTTCAAACACCCCCTTTCTACTGAATTTCCTTAGTCATGTCCCCCATGCATTTCCAAGCTCAATAGTTCTTTCTTTAATGTTGCTCAGTCAACAGCCAACTCTTTCTTCTGTGCTTATTTTTATCACATTGCCCATCAATAGATAGATGATTTTCTATCTATTGGTCAATGTCCACCCGACTGGGAGTTTTTATGAAAGCCTGAGCATCAGTATTTTTCTTTGTAATTCATATACCTGATATTTGGCAGAAGCCAAATAAATCTTGGTTGAATAAATTAACAAATGAAATTCCATAAATTATATGTCTATGATTTCTTTCCCATCGATTCCCTACTTTTTAAAAATCCTGTTACCATGTAAGATTCCCTAGTTTTTATTTTTTTTTTAGAATTCCCTATTTTCATTATCAGTGCCTCTATACTAGTTTAGATTCTCAGCCCTAATTATCTCTCCCAACTGTTGCCCATACCATATATTCATCTATTCCACATTTGTGGACTACATCTTCACAACACTTTTCTATTTCTCATTCCTGATTCACAAATGCCAATTGGCCCCAATTGATCCTCAGAAGTATATAGCATCAAAAGCATATATCTCAGGTGGATGTTCTATTCTTTCTACAACCTAATTTCAACAAACGTTCCAGCTATCTTCGATGCATACCACACTACCCTTTGCTTACAGCAACTCTAAAAAACAAATACATTCGGCATACTACATGTTTTTGCTAAGGCATATATAGTCACATATGTAGAATATAAAGAGAAGGTTGTTATGTCAGAAAGGATCCCAAAATTTAAGGAAAAGAAGAAAAGTCATTTTAACAGGTCTCCAAAATGGCCTAACATAATGATATATTCTTAGAATTGAATCAAATATGGTGAAATGACACATTAATTTGATTTTTAAAAGCAAATACAAGACATGCTAACATCACAGTATCATTTGCTGTTCTGAGCACTTTTATCGTCAGCGTCTTCTCTAATACACACGTCAATCATCTACCACACTGGGCAGCTTTAGAAGCTATCAATTTAACTGACCATTATGTAAATCATATATTACTGCCTCTTGTGTGAGTGTGTTGAGTGCTTCCCAGCATGCATTTCTGTTGTGAATTGCCAAAACCATTTCTTCTTGGTTTTGGGTGGGGTTTTTTTGTTTGTTTGTTTTGTTTTTATACTCTGTTTTCTTGGGGGGGTGTGAAAATTCTCATATCACCTACCAATCTCTGAGATTTCAGAAAACCTTGATGAACTGAAGATTTTTAGTATTAAAATGACTCTTGCACTTTCCAAATGGAAAGTTTGGGCACTCCAAACTCTGAGAGCAGAGTGCTTTTCAGAAAAGCACAGCCATTTCTTTCGAAGATTCCTGAAGCCCTGCCTCTCAAGAGATAATTTGGCTTTAGAGGATGAGCTGGTCCTCACCAAGCAGTATCTTGAGATAGCAGAAGAGGCCAAGCCTACCTTGCCTCAGGGAGATAGAAAAAATCCCTATGAGTCTTCCGTGTATAGCCAGCATTTGTTTCCAGGATAGTTCACTATGTTTTTGAAAAGCATAAGTACAGAAGATGGGAATGGAAAATTCCAAGTAAGTTTTTTTTTTTTTTTTTCTTAACTGGGAATACCTCTTGAAAAACTGGTCAAGGTAGCAAATGGTCTAAGTCTCTGACTCATTTCTTTAATTTTTGCATAATATCTACACATCTTATTGTGTTATCTCAGTAAATCAATGGTGCCCATTTTTTTTCTTAGCTGCTCTTCCTCTTTATAAAATAAACCCCTTTCTGTTTTATTAATTTTGATCCTAGCATCATGTAGTGAGCTGTTTACTCTTTTTAGAATAAAGTCATTGGTTTCTCTCATTTTACCCAAAGTCCATAAAGAGAGAAAAGTCACTTTAGTTTGTTTTCTAAGACAAAAGGAACACATTTTCCCTCTTTCTTTTTGTTATTTTCAAGGGTTTTACTGTGACTTACTGATAGAAATCACCGAAAAGAGGTTGTTGAAACAAATTGCAATAATTTATTGAGACTTCCTGCTTTGTCTCCATTTTCTTTAGAGTGTCAGGTTTTGCATAGTTACAACCTGAATGCTAGTAAGCCAAGTATGACCCTTTTGGATTTGCGTATAATTCTTAACAAAGGAAGAGAATAATTTTATGTAATATTTTAATACAACTATTTTACTCTAAAACCTATGGTCTATTCTAGCGTTAAGTTTCAGGGAAAAGGAGTGCATGTGTTATCTGTGCTCTGTTTTTGCAGCAACACCCAATTCTCTTCCATTCTGAGAAATGAAAGCAGCACAGTTCAAATGGCAATTAAACATTTTTATAATAGTGGTTCTATTTAGCATAGACGGGGATATTAGTTATGTGTATCGTACATTAGTGACTTAGGGTTTTACACAGGGGAAACAAAACCAAGTTTCTAAATTCATGTTATAAATACATAGCCATAATGGAAACAATTGAAAACTATCATGAATGCAGCATGATGCAGTTTTCATCATGAATATTTTAAATAAAAATATATGTACATTCAGGGTGATACAAACTGTCAGTCATAAACACAAGGATTGCACATTAGGAATACACTATGCAGAATCTACATATTCTTGAAAAAAATCTTTTAAATTTTGTATATAGATTAAAGGGTCTTTTGAAGTAATTAAGTTTTTGAAAAACTAGACATCTTCATAATAGATATTAATACCAAGCATGTAAAATCTATAGCAAGCTTTCCAGCTTTTAAACTAAAAATATGATTCATAGTAATTATGGAAGAAATTGTATAACTATGAATCAAGGAGAAAAAAAGAAAACTAAACAAATCCACATAAACATTCCCCTAGAACAAAATCCATCCGAGACAACAAAAAATCCCCAAAGATTTACACATAGCATATGCTTTATTCTGAAAAGTTGAAGCACCAGCACCAGATAAAATAGCTAAATACATTACTGTTCCTGAAAAAATACCTTTTCATCATATTATAACTCTTATAAGAACCCCACCACTTGGATACTTCTGAAAGAAATTTCAAGATACATACAGATAATTTTAAAAGCACATTTATAACACTAAAATAAATTTTCATCGTTTTTGGTACTGAAGAAACACAACTTGCTTACACACATGTTTTTCATGATTTTTTTTCTCTCTTATGGAATTTTAGATTTATATTCACAAAAATCTAGATTAAATTAAGTAACAAAAGCAGATAATACATTTTTTATTCATCTAATTTTGCCCTACTCCCAGGGTTTTAGACAAACATTTCAAAAGTATATAAAATTTTCCCCCAAGTTTCTGACTTGGTCTACCCTTTAAATACCCCCTGAACTAGGAAAATGTCTTTCTCATCAGAGTCTCCCGCTGTCACGCTCCTGCTGCGCGGGACAGTGTTCCACAAGACTTAGACAAACCTCATTCATCAATATTCTACTCTGGAGGAGCTGGCACTTACTGTGAATTCTGTTCTTCAACTTAAATACCAGTGTCTGTGGCAGACCAAGTCTATCATTTTGGATACAGCATCCCTCAGGCGAGGTCCAACCTTTCTCTCGAAGTGCACCCAGGGATTAATCTGACTTCCCCTAAATTCTCTCCTCTGCACAGGAAGAGCTAATCTTTCCTGTATGAAGCAGGAGATGGTGTTGCTATGACAACAGAGCACATTCTAGCAGTGGGACTACTGAGATGAGCCTTCAAAGACTCAGGGAAACATGTACTCAGTCTTCCTCCAGGGCTATGGGCTCCTTCCTTTAGGATTTGATCCCCCAACAAGTTTATTGGCAGACTGGGTTGTTGATTATCTATGCATTTTGCTACAGGGAAATCACTGGTTAAGAACAGGGTTGGAAGATCACAGAATTATTTAATAAAAGTGCCATCCTCAGTTATATTAAATTTCCAGTTGTAAGTGCTCAATATAGCTGTTTTAAAACACTACCTCCAATCAAATTAAAAGCATTCTGCTGACTTTTATTTCTTCTAAAACGATTATAATGTGTTAAGAACGGCATCACCAAGGGGAAGCTTTATCTTTTTTATTTTGTTTGTATATTATCACCATTGTATCAACTTGAAGGTTAGACACACACACACACACACACACACATCCATTTTCTCTCGATGTCTGGAGCCTTGAGGTTTCAGAGTGGGGGAGGGGATATGCTAACAAAAGCAAATCCTGCAGCCACATTTTGCATACATATATTAGCCAGGGAATAATCACAATAAGCACTGATCATTTAGAAAAATAATTATAAGTGGAATTTAAGTGCCTATGCCATAGCAAAATAGATCTAATATCGAGCCGCATTATACGGCTTTATACATTATTTTCAAACACAGCAGTTAATATTTTTGGAAAATAATGAACATATACATTATTATTTTTTTAAGTTGATAACACATTTTAGGAGTTCTACCTGTTCTAAGCACTGAGCATTCATTTTTTTTCAGAAACACTCCTGCGATTCAAATGTGTACACCCTTTTCAGGGGAAGGAAGGATGGGGGGCAGGAAAAGTTTTCCCTATCAGGAGCAGAGGTACAGTTTGTTAAACCACTAGGAGTCCAGTGTTCACCCAGTCATTCAAACTGTCTTTTTTACTCCCTCATTTTCCCATAATCTTTTTCATTTCTCAAATCGTTATGTCAGGAGCAGTGATTACTCCCAACTACCCTTCCCCCACTGGCTGTAATTTCTCTCCTTTGTGACTGAAGCAAAAGAATCTACATCATCTATATCTCCTCTTTCAAGTGCAGAAGAAGAAACGGGACTTCATGGATGTTGCTGTCCCTGAGAGGTGAGAGGCTCTATATGTTAGATAAACTCAATACCTTACTAGCCTTCTAGCAAAAGCACTGGGCTGTGTTCAGAGTCTTCCGGCTTCTCACCCTAACATGTGTGAAAACCTTTTGGATATTAACTAGACTTCAATATTGCATCTGCATTTACATTTAGGAGTTCATATAAATGGGTAGTTTTAAACTCATTTTGATTAGTGTTTTTGATTTCTATCATAGTGAGAAATAGCAGTTACATTTTATTTCATGTTTGCCTTGGTACATATCTCCAGGAACATATGTACCATATATGCAGATAATTTTCCCCTCATGGATTCTCTTTTTTAGAGTTTGTTCTAAGAACAAGATGCATTCTTGTAATTCAAAAAGTTATTGCACCTGTTTTCATTATGTTCATTATTATCCAATTAGTAAAAGGCTTTAAAAAAATTTCACTGTCATCTTGAGGAAAACTGGATAAATGCCAAAATATGTAAACAACATATGGTTTACTTTCAAATTCACTCAACCAAAATTAATTTTTTTAAATGTCTTAGTTCAGAAAAATCGGAATAATTTCCTGTTCTAATAAGTACTATTTCCCATCTATTATTCCTTTCAAACTGAAGACTTGGTGACCAATCATATGTATTTTCCAGCTCCCTTGAGAAAACAGGGAGTAAATATGTTATTTATTTTTTATCAAAGGTTTGTTAAGTAGGTGATAGTGAGAGTTCCACAATATATATTTGAATTTTAAAAATAAGTAATAACAAACTAAGGGTATGTGAATACCCTTAGTGGATTATGTAAATTTAAGAATTTATAATTTTCCCCAGTGCATTATTTTTATAAGCCCCTATTTGTTAACATCATATTCAGTATATTTGGTAATTTACAATAATATAATCTGTCTTAGGGGAAATAGGGAAAATGAGAGTAGAGGAATCAACATTTTTACAAAACAAGTTTCGGGGACAAATGCCAAGGCAGATCTGAGAAAAGAGACTGGAATACTGAGGCCCATGAAGGGGGATCACACAGTGAGTCAGTAACAACCTCCTTCTAGGAATCTGTCTTTGTTAGCAAGGTTCGGATCCACTTGCTAGACTTTAGCTAGACACTAACCATAGGCTCTAGTACAAACTGCATTACTAATCTCACTGTGCCTCAGTTTCTTCATCATCAAAATGGAGACAATAATAGACTTATCTTATTGGATTGTTATAAGAATTTTTGAGGAGTAAATATGTGTATATAAACTTCTCAGAACAATGCTTGATATGTAGCCCCCCACTATGTGATGTATTGGTTAGGATCTTGAAGACAGGGACTAAGAGTTCCCCTTTGTTACCCCTGTTTCTAATACAATGTCTAATAAAATATCTATTATAGGACACATATTTAACAGATGAAAAGTATTTTTCATATCATCTATATGATTTTAATATTTAATAAATCAAAGGGAATAATGTTTTAAAATTCTGAAATATAAATAAAGAAAAATATAAACATGTATATATAACTAATTACTATTTGTTTATGATATTCAATAACTAAATATATGTTCAAGGCATAAATGAAATAAATTTTATATACATCACCCTCTTGGATGCTAATTCTATTCTAAGATTTATTTGCTGGACCATAAGTTATACTAAAATAAGTAGGATTATTTTAATATGAACAACAACATGAGAATGGGAAAATGAGAGTAGAGGAACCAACATTTTTACAAAACAAGTTTCGGGGACAAATGCCAAGGCTCCTTTCATTTTATAAGAGAATGAATTACCACTTATTTGAAAATTGATTTAGTACCTGCTTCAGTAACTATTATGGTAGGTACTAGGATATAAAAATTTAGATCACTGAACCTGTCTTTGCTGAGTTCAAAATACAGTAAGCAGACATTCATTCAACATATTCTCTATGTGCCAGGCATCATTCTAGGTGTAAGAGATATAGCATCAAACCAAACAGAGGGAAATGCCTACTCTCAAGAAGTTTATCTTTGCTAATATGTTTGTATGTGTATGTGTGTGTAGGCAGGGGACAGGAATATATTTCAAGCATGAAATAACTGATTTAGAGGGAAATAAATCCAGATTGGGGAATAAACAAGGCAATGAAAAGAGGGACAAAATTTTAATTTTAAAGAGATAAATTTAATTCAAGTTGATAATGGCCATAAAAGAACCACAAACAAAGGATCATGGCAATTATAAAAAAGAGTGGTTAATTCTTCCCTGAGTAAACTGGAAAGCTTCATAAAGCACATGGTCAAGTTCTATCTAGGAAATCTAATAACAAGTATGAAAAGAATTTCTTATTTATATTAAATAGGATTTATTATAACAAATTCTGTGTGATTTGAATACTTACTTTAAAAAAGTAAATAAATATTATCTAAAGATCCTAATAGATATCAGGAAAGAAATAAATCTGTCTAATGAGTAGTCATTATAAGTTTAAAATGAAGCTTATTATCCGAACTAAAATTCAGTTAAAAAACATTGCTTTCAGTTAAAAAATGTTACTCTAGCAAATGGAAAAATATATTTCTGATCCATAAAAATAAATTTCTCTTTCTTTTAACACTAACATTATCTTTTTTCCCTAAGATTAGAAATAACTAATGGAACATGATTATAACTCTATTTTATTCTATTTTCTTTGTACAACAAAATAAATTTCAGATGGGTTATCAATTTACATCTTTCTAAAAACCTGTAAAGGTACTGGAAGAAATTCAGAGATATATTTCAAAATCGTAAACATAAAAAAAACAAACTTTAGCGTATCTGTCTTGAAAACTGACATCCCATTAAAAACAAAAGAAAAAACTAACATGTCAATTGGTCCGAAATCTACAGCTCTATTCACACACTTTTAAATTATTTATTAAATAGTCTTATTCAGCAACAAAAATATGACATATATTAGGAATAAAAGAAAAATAAGGCCATCTTTAATGTACAGAACTTTATGGTTTATTAATAGAAACAGACAAGTATATAAGTCTTTACCATGCAGTGTGTTAATTATTTCGAGTGCTAAAATTATGCTCAGAATGCTATGAGAGGAACTACGAAAGAACCTTGCCCTGATACAGTGAGCTAAGCCCACAACATCATCTCACAAGTACGTATCCATTAATGGAAAGGATTGGAGGAAACAAATGCTTCCACTCAGAATAGCCAGAAAAGCTAATTTAAAAGGAAAAAGCATGATTAAGATCTATTTGAAGTTGAGTCCTTCACCCAGGAAGTGTGCCATGTACGTGAATCATTATGAAAGTTTGTAGATACACAAAATCGAGAAACGTAAAATCCACATGGAAGGACACAAATGAAGCCCTCCCAGCATCACCAATAAAATGACCAAGTAAACTTACACGAGTGAATCAGACTGTCTACTGTCTTTCTTGGAAGTGAAATAATGGACCATGACACAGTATGTCTCAAGACTTTTGTAGTGACTTACCTACCCTTACAAGGTAAGTGGGACTGACTTACTGAGCCCCCTCCTCCTTTCCCCACTAAAGTCAAAATAAAAAAAAAAAAAATCTATTTGAAGACATCTATATTAGACAACTGAAAGGCAACCAAGATTTGAAAGCCTGAGATCCCTATGAGAAGAAAATCAGAGAAATATAAACTAGGGAAATATAGAAATATACAACTATGAAATATAAACTAGAAATATACAACTATGCTGTAAGCAGCTTTTCCCCTCAGGGCAAACACAAATTTTATTGTGAAAAAAGAGGCTAAGAGTATAAACGTGCATTGTTAATAGGTAGACAAAAGGACTAGAACTTTTAGAAATCTCATTATGCTTAGAGGGGAATAGATTTCAGACTGAAAATGGCAGCCAGGATGCCAATAGCCAAGATGGCTGAGAGGAGATGGTAGCAGAGCAGTGAGACCACCACTTCGAAGTTTTACTTTTGAGGCTTTTGTTTATTCTTAAATTGCACAGAACATTAAAAAAAAAAAAAAAAGCACTGTTTATTGTACCCTCAGTTCTGAACTGAAAAGCCAAGGACCATTAGGGAGGAAGGACATTTATAAGCAGTCTAGGTTCTCAGATGGGACCTTCAGTATGTTAGACACTACAAGTGAAGGAAAAATAGACAGAGAAGGAAGCTTATTAACAGAACTAAAATCCAGGAACAAGTCAGTTCAATACTTGATTTAATTCAGATGATCTGTGCCCCCTTATCTACCTACATGGAGATAAAGAAAATTCTCTCTGAGCCAGAAGACATTCCCAAGATCATCTACTCTGTTTCATACACAATATACAGAATTTCATTCAAAAACTTACAAGGTATATTAATATACAAGATTAAAAAAATAACATATTACAGAAAAACAGACAATAGGTGACACACAGATAACTTACAGCTATCAGAAAAAGACTTTAAAAATTACTGTGATTATTATGATTAAGTGGATAGATGACAAAAGGAGGAATTTAACCAGAAATGGAATCTATAAAAGGTAATCATAAGAAAATTCAAGAATTTAAAATATAAGATAATAAGAACTGGGCACTTAATAGATGGAATTTACAACTAATAATATTTGGATAAAGAAAATCACCAAATTGGAAAATAGATCAGTAGAGAATACTTAAATTAAAGCATTGAGTCAAATATATGAAAAGTAGAGAAAAGAACAGTAGAAACAAAGAAGAAACAGAAAAATGATAATGTTAGTGATGTTTCTTTTTTTCTAAAAAAAGCGGGTATAATGCTATAAATTTTCCCAATATGAAAGATGTTTAACACACAATTTACAAATAATAAAACATAAAATAACCAATTATAAATTCCATATAGTCAATTAACTCTCTCATTGATGCTTATAGGGAATGTATGACTGCAAATGGTACTCAAGTGTACTTCAATATAGATATTGGTTCATGTTTTTATTTGTTAATATGTAAGGTGAAAATGTAATGTTGAAGGTGCATTTTGCAAATTCAGTTGGTATCAGATATGGAAATACATTCTTTGCTGAATCAGATTATTGTTTTCAAATGCTGAATACTTCATATAATTTCAATCTTATGACATAATTTCTTTTATAGACTAACATGAGGTCTATTTCATGGAAGAAAGTTCAATGTGTATGTGGGAGGAATGGGTGACATATGCCGTACATGTCTGTTAGGTCCAGTTAGTTTATAGTGCTGTTTAATGCTTTTGTTTTCTTACTGGTCTGTTCGGTTGTTCTATCTATGAGGTCAGACAATTAAGTTTGTGAACTCATCCTGGAAGCTGCATCCCTCACTGCTGAATATCACTACAGTCACCAGATGGCCAATAGAAATCGTGATATTCGACAACAAGGAATGCAGTACTTTTTCTAGAATGAGTCCACACACATAATTGTCTGACCACTTATTATTGAAAATGGGGTATTGAAGTCTCCTACTATTATTTTATTACTGTTTGTCTTTCTCTTCAATTCAATGTTTGTCTCCTATATTTGAGGATATTATGCATAATATTTAATGATATTATATCTTCTTGGTGAATTTGACCACTAATCATTATGTTCTTCTTTGGCTCTTATAACAGTTGTTGCCTTCAAGCCTTTTTTGTCTGGTATTAGTATACCCACCTCTGCTCTCTTTGGGCTATCATTTGCATGATATATCTGTATTTATCATTTAATTTTCAGCTTATATGTGTCTTTACAATCTAATGTGAATCTCTTATAGACAGTATATAGTTTGATCTTGATTTTTGTAAGTCATTCACCCAACTACGTCTTTTGATTAGGGAGTTTAATCCATTTACATTTAAAACAATTACTGATTAAAGGGAGGATGCACTATTACCATTTTGTTGTTTCTGTATATTTTGTTTCTTCATTTCATTCTTACCACTTTCCATTATGTTTTGCTGACTTTTTAGTGGCGTGACTTTTTAATTCCCTTCTCATTTTTTTAATTGTGTTTTCATTTTTTTTTTTGTTTTTACATACATGTGTTTATTAGGTTTCCACTTTTTGCCTTCACAGAATTTAAAAGGCTTAAAATTTAATAACAACAACAATGTTTAAGATAAGGACTAGAAACAAAAACCACGTAAAGAATGAACGAAGATAAATACATTTTTTAAAATGTATTTATTTCCTACAGATAATTTATTTGTGGTTAATGTTGTGTTACATAAACATATTAAAGTTTTAACATTCTATATTAAACATATAGCAACTCTATTTCCATCACATACAGACACTCCACTCTTTATAGCCACTCCTACTTTATGTTAATGATGTACATTTTTATATATTACATATCCAAAACATAGATTTATACTTATTTTTATGTTTTTGTCATTTAAATTTTATATAATAATTCAAAGTGAATTTGTGCACCTAAATTACAATGATATGGGTTATTATATTTGCTCAAATATTTACCTTTATAAAAGAACTTTATATTTTCATATGGTTTCATGTTGATCTCTTTTGTTCTTTCATTTCAACTTGAAGGATTCCCTTTAGCTTTTCTTGCAGAACAGATCTAGTAGATTGAACTTCTTCCTCCTTAATTTATCTAATATCTGTATTTCTTCCTCATTTTTGAAGAAAAGTTTTGTTTGATATAATATTCATGATTATAACTTTGTTCTTTGGACACTAAAAAATATCATCCTTGTCTTTGGCCTGCAAGTTTTCTTCTAAGAAATCTTCTAATAATTTTATAGGCATTATCATGTACATGATGAAAGTCTTTTCTCTTGCTGCTTTCAAGACTTCTTTGACTATCAACAAACAGCTTCATTGTAATGTGTCATGGTATAGTTATCATTGGAGTTTTCCTAGTTGGAGTTGATTGAAATACTAATACTTGTATATCTGTTTCTTGCTTCTTATTTGGAAAGTTTTCAGGTATTATTTCTTCAAATAAACTCTGTGTCCCTTTCTTTGTCTCTTCTCTTTCTTGAGTTCCTATAATTTTTGTTCTGGCCAGCTTCACTATGCTTTGTAAGTCCTTTAATTTCTATTTGCTTTTCTTCATTCTTTGTTCTTTTTGTTTTTGTTACTTGTGATTTCAAATGACTTATCTTCAAGTTCACCAATTCTTTCTTCTGCCTGATGAAGTCTGCTGTTTAACCCCTTTAGAGAATTGTTCAACTAAATTCTTCTATTTTTTTTAGCTCCAAATATCTCTCTCCCCTCTCTCCCTACTCCCTTTCTCCTTCCTTCCTATTTCTCTCCCTTTCTTTTTTTCCACTGATACTCTCCCTATCTCTTTCTCTCTTTCTTTCAACTGATATTCTCATTTTGTTCAAACATCATTTGCAGAATTTTGTTTAGTTATCTGTGTCCTTTTTTAGCTCATTGAGCAAAACAGTTGTTTGGAGTTCTTTGTCATGAAGTTTAGTGATCTGCATTTCTTTAGAGTCTCTGTCAGGAGTTTTGTTCTTTTTGTTTTGTGTTTCCCTATTTCTTTGTGTGCCTTGTGATCTTTTGTTGCATTGGGGGCATTTGAGAAAAGATCCATCTATCTTAGTCTTTACTGACTGACTTTGTCAAGGAAATTACCTTCATTAATCAGCCTAATTATAAGTTTTGAGAACTCTCAAACCTTTTCCAGGGATGAGTCTTTTTTGGGATTGTGCGTGTGTGTTTATCTATTTCAAATTCCTTAAGCCCATTTCTTCCCAGGAAGTCATAATCTCTTTCTTGCTCCTCTGCCACTTGCCTCTGTTTTTCAGTAGCTTCCAAATTCTGCTACCGTTATATATGTAATATACACACATGGATGAGCACACACAAATTTGCACATGATTTCTTCACCTGATGGTCTAGTAAAGAATCAACTGCCACATATAAAAACCACAATGTTACTTCTGTCTATATTGGGCTTCTAAAATTAAGCCTAGATACAACCAAAAAGTCCTGTGCCTTGTATACTTCCCACTGTCCTGATCTAGCCAAGTCCTCTGTCAAATATGTTTTCCAGAATAAGAATAGAGTAGAATTTTGAAAGTATGGCTAAATGGCCCATCAATGGCATTTTACTCTTGCCTTATGTTTGCAAGCTCTCTTTATTAGTTAGTAATAATAAATAAGGGTTTCTAAATTAATTGGCTATATTGTAAGCCAGGTAATTTTTAAAATATAAAACAGTATTTGATTAAATGCTTTGGATGACCAGGACATACTTCACAAAGAAAGTCACACTTGCAAGTATCTTCTACAACTCAGCTCTCTCTGTGTATTCCTATGGAGATAACAAATAAATATAAAATACTGTTGAGAAAACTCAATATTAATTATCATAGTGGAAGTTATATCACAGTGCTACTTTTCTTTATGTTTAAACTTCTATGATTATTCTGAGCTTCGTGGATTAAAAAAAATGGAAAGCATAATTTATCAACTATAAATGTCTTTTCTCCCCATAGGTTTTAGCTGTTGAAAAATTTCTAGTTAGTTCCATTGGGAGTATCATCTCTCCCATCCTCTTCATTGTATGCTAAGTCCTGGGCCTACTTCCATCTCCAGCTTCCATACACATGCCCCCCTCTCCTGCCTATTGCCTTCAATTCTGTGTCTTTGCACTTACACTGTCCCCCTAGATGAGGCCCTTATCTTTCTACAATTCTCTTCTGCTTGCTTTCAAGTTTTTATTAAACTGCATTGAAAATCTTTCCAGATGTTTACTATTTAGATGTAATGAGACTTCTACGTGCTTACATCTAGCAAGCATTTGTTTGGCCGGATGGTTGAAAAACTGAAAGTAACCCCAAATGTAAACACAAATTTCTTAGTGTGTCAATTAGTTCTCTTTGCTCCTCTCCCCAAATTCTAAGGAAAAAAAAAAAAAAATGGCAGTGAAGAAGAAACAATGCAAAGAGAAATTGCTTATTTCTGAGCATTCTTTCAATATTTATCTTCCCAACCTTGTCCAATTTGAAGCAAATAGTAAATAAACGTACCTGGAATTGCAATACAACTTATTTTTAGTCCAACTATTGATTAGATTAAAAAAGTGATGGTAGCTCGGGAGATTAGTGATTGGGCAAATCAAACATGAACTCAATATGATTAAAACTATGACCAGCCACAGAGGAATTTAGGACAGGTAGCTCCTTATCCTGACCACGAGATAGAAAGGAAAAGGCTTTATTATATGAAAAATAAGTGAACAAAACAATAAAACACTATTTTAAGCCTTATTTTATAGCAATACTCAGAATACAATGAAGCTTTAAATGATATATAAAGTAAAACTTATCCATGATAAAAGGAAAGAAAAGTAAACAGAAAACAATCCTTGGGATAATGCATTTAATTATCTGACTGAAGGGCCAGGAGCAGTAGCTCACACCTGTAATCCTAGCACTCTGGCAGACCAATGCAGGTGGATTGCTAGAACTCAGGAGTTCAACACCAGCCTGAGCAAGAATGAAACCTCCGTCTCTAAAAATAGTTGGGCATTGAGGCAGGCACCTGTAATCCTGACTACTAGGGAGGCTGAGGCAAGAGGATCACTTGAGCCCAAAGAGTTTGAGGTTGCTGTGAAGTATGACACAGCACTCTACTGAGGGTGACAAAGTAAGACTTTATCTCAAAGAAAAAAAAGAAAGAAAGAAATTAGCAAAGGTGGGCCTTAAAATCTTCATTAGTAATATGTTAAACAATTTACAGCAAAAGATGGATACATTTGGTTAACTTATGGGTTATTTCAGTAAGAAATTCAAAACTAAAAAAGGGATCAAATGGAAATTGTTCAACTGGAGAATCTCAAAGTATCTGAAATTAAAATTTATTGCATGACCTCTATAAAAGACTAACTATAAGTGAAGAAGGGATACCTTACTTAAAGTCAGATGAAAGGAAATGATCTAACCTAAAGGACAAGGGAAAAAATATTATTAAGAAAACCAAAAAGCAGATAGTTGATGGCCTGTGGCATAAACCTCAGTAATATGTATGTAATTATGCACTTGGAATCTCAAAAACAAACAAAAAAAATCTCAAAAAAAGAAAATAGGACTGAGTATTTCCAGGAAAAAAATCTTAAGCATTAATGAAATTGATGAAAATTTCAACCCACAAATCTAAGAAGTTCAATAAACCCTAAGCATATTTTACTTAAAGTACATAGGCATATCATAGGTAAACTGCTAAAAACTAAATATCAAAGAAAATCTTAAAAGAAGACACAGACTACATGTACATAACCAAAAGATTGAATATACAAATGAACAATGCCATATCAAATACAATATAGAACCCACAGTCTGCAGCAACCAGTCCATAAAATCAACCCAGTATCCACCATAACTAGACCTGGAGAGCAACCTACTTTCTTTAAGTTAGACTTGTAGGAAATCAGACAACAGTCTCTAGCAACCATTCCATGAAGTCAAACAAAAACCCTTGAAATAAGTGGCTCCAAATGGGCCAAGTCTTGATTAATAACTGACAGTTTCCCTAATTTTAATCTTCCCCTTAAAACTTAGGACCAACCAGAAAAGTGCTATGCACCAATAACTAATTAAATATGATCCTCCAGTCCTAGTTAGCTCACTCCTAACTGCCTCAACAGTCTCCAATCAGGCATACCTGTAGCTTTTCTTGTTTTTCATTATAATGCTTTTCTCATCTTTCTGCTTGCCTTTTGGTCTCTGCCAAATTGGTGTCCAACTCCTTTATTACAGTGAGGTCTGAATAAATAGCCTTTGCCTATTCTCATTTGGTTGAGAGAATTTATTTATTTCTACATATCATACAGGTGAACAACAGTAGAATGATGGCTAATCACACATAAACAATTCAAGCTAGAACACAGTCTTTAAAGTACTGGGGAAAATATTCATAGCATAGAATTGTACAATCAGTGAAAAAGTCCTTGAAAAACGAATGCAGAATAAGGACATCTCCCACAAACAACAGCTGAGAGAATTTGTTACTAGCAGAATCTGCACTACAAGAAATGATAAGTAAATTCTTCAGTGTAAAGGTGAATGATTTCAGATGGAAACTCAACTGAAAATAAAAGAAAGAAATGATAAATATAGGAAATACAAAAGGCAATTTCTTTATGTTTTTTACTCCTTATAAAAGGCTATTTGAAGCAGATATGGTAATATAAATGTGTAGTTTATAAATTATAAAGAAGTGAAATAATGAAAGCAATAGTCCAATGAACAAAAAGGAGCAATTGAAAACACATAGGACTTTTACATGAAAAATAAAATGGTGAGGGCAATGGGTATTGAATTGCAGTTAGATAGGAATAAGCTCTAGTTCTCTAACATGATAGGGCACAATAGTAAACAATATCTCAGTGTATATTTCAAAATAACAAGAAGACAGAGTATTGAACATTCTCAGTACAAAGAAATGAGAAATATTTGAGGTAATATATATGCTAAAAGTTCTTTTAGTAAGCAAAAATAAAATGAAATATGAATTCTACTACAATAAAGTTCATATATATGTATTGAAATTTCTAGAAAACACCAAAAAAAGTAAAAGTCTTCCAATTAAAAGTCTGCGATTGTTAGACTAATTATTTATGTGTGTGTGCACTATGATGATGTTACAGTATACAATTTTTCAGTTTTGCAAAAGCATAGAAGTGACATGCATTCAGTAGAGGTTGTACTTTTAGTATCCATACAAATCATTATTTTTTCACTTACAACATAGAACTTAATAGGTTACACGAAGTATTCAACACTCTGCCATATAATAGGACATGTGTTAGATGATTTTAACCAACTGTAGGCTGCTATGCATGCTTAATCACATTTAAGGTAGGCTAGGCTGAGCTATATGATGTTCAGTAGGTTAAGCATATTAAATGAATGTTTGACTTGCAATAATATCCTCAATTTATAATGGGCTTACCAAGATGTGACCCTGTTATAAGGCAAGGAGCATTGAGTGTGTGTCTGCGTCTGTGTGTTTGTATATATATACACATGGGTCCACGTATATATATCATACACATGAATAGGGATGTACCCAACTCTGAGATAGCTTATAGAGCTCTATTTTAAACATAAACGGTTTAAAAATAAAATGACAGAAAATTCGTACCCTTCAACCTGTAATCATAAGAAAACTTCTGTGGTAACATTAGCATCAGACAAAATAGATTTCAAGACAAAATATAGTAACAGAGAAATACATGCATATTTTATATAGATAAAAGGGTCAATTTGTCAGGAAAACAAAATTTTAAATTTGTATGCATCTAATAAGAGAACTTTAAGATACATGAAGCAAAAACTGACAGAATTAAACAGAGAAGTGGATAAATGAATAGTCATAGATAGGGATCTTAACATATTTGAGTAATTCATTGTAGATAAAATCCAAAAGGCTACATATTTTTACATCATCCAATTTTACTTTATATATGTAACACATATTTCAATACTTAAAATTATTGCATTAGTATATGCTTCTAGGAGTAAGTCCTGGATGTAACAATAATTCAAACATATGAATATATTATAGCTTCTTGAAACATACTGGCAAATTGCCTCTTAGAAAGAGTGTATCAATTTATATTTTCACTAGTGTGATATGGGGATGTCTGTTTTATCATAACTATAACTATTCCATAGTATTAACAATCCTGTTATCTTTTAAAAATCTTTTCCAGTTCAATGGAGAAATGATGGCTCATTCATTAATTTCCATTCTTTTACTTATTTATGAACTCGAATAGTTTTCTCATATTATTTGATTTTACTTGTGTTTTACTTTTTAAGGGGATGACTTCAAGTCTGGTCATTGTAAGAACTTTGTTTCTTTTTAAATTAGATAAGTGAATAAAATAAAAGGAAACAAAAATAGCCCTGTAGGTTGTAAGAAGAAACACTGGCAAAATCATTTTTTTTAATTTTACCCATCAGAAGTGCATGAAATTTTGTATAGCTTTGAAAATAATGTACTCTAAAAAGTTTAGTAAGTTTTATACTGTTTTACTTACCTTAAGATATAAAATTTTGAATTAATGATTTTTACAGTAGCCATTCTTCTAAGGCCTAATTTTATAAGCAGTATTTCACAAATCACAAATCTAATAAAAGTAAAAAGAATAATTAAAGTGTATTGTATAAGGGGAGAGCTACAAGTTTCATAGTCCAACAAAGATTGATGTTTTTCTGAAAGTACCAAGAATTAGAGGAATAGTAGACAACAGTATAATAAAAATGTAAAACTCTTTTAGATTTTTCTGTCCTGTTTATTAAAAAAAATAAAAAATTGATTTCCTTTTCATAAAGAAGAAACATATTTCTGATATTTTTCCTAATAAAGTGGTTTTAATTGTCCATACTTCCTAAAATATAGTGTAGGGTTTAGTGTTTCAGTTTATATTACTAAATTTAATTAATTTAGGCTTTTAAGCTACAAATTTCAAGGTATCTTGTCCACCTTATTTGTTGTCAGAGTCCTGGCAGTAAACACTGGCTCATAGTAAGTACTGACAATTAAGGAATGGATGGGTTATTTTTGAGTCCAAAACATTAACAATTGCCTTCTCAATCATTTTAATAAAATTTATGAAATGCTTCCAGAAGTAGAAAAAATATACAGGTGGAATATCCCTTATTAAAACTGCTTAGAACCAGATATAAGATTTTTTTTCAGATTATGCAATATTTGCAAATCCATAATGATACATCTTGGAGGTGAGACCCAAGTCTAAACAACAAAATCAATTTATGTTTCATATACATTATATAGACCTGAGTTGATGGTAATTTTATATAATATTTTTAATAATATGTTGTATAAAAATACTTTGTCTACATAGAACCCATTTTATCACCCTTTGTGGGTGTGCTTATGCGGGGGAAGTGGGTATACACAGAAAAAATAACACTGTAGCTGAAAGAGACTGGGAGGGTCTTTCTTCCCTTGCAGAAACTGAATAAGCAGCTATGTGCTGTGTGAACCCACATTTGACCACCACCCTTCCTAGATAGAGTTATATCTGAAGATGAACAAATTTGGGGGCAGTTCACTAAATACTCCAGAAATATATAGGTGTGATGTTTACTTAAAACTTCAGATTATTTTCACTGAATTACAGATGAATCATGTTTACTCTGGTTAATAGGAAAAGCAGTCCCAAGACTCAGGGCATATCCACACAGTTTCCCCTCTCTATTCATCCAACAAGGTGACATCCCAATTTTAATTTCACTTTTAACCTTGGTGAGAGGATTTGGCTGGAGCTAGAATGGAATGAGAGAATGATGCAAGTGATATTCCTACTAAGATTTGCAAACTGGGACTGTTCAGTGTACTGCAGGCTCAGGAGACCCTCAGACCACAGGGTGTCTCTTAGTCCTTCCGTGTCACCTGACCAACTCTAGGAAGGCAGAACAGTCACCTGAATAACTTTCACTGAGCTCCTCCAATGTACCATCTTTCAAAGATGGGCTTCTTAATTCTTTCATGCAGATTTAAATTGATACTTTTATTTTATATTAATATAAAGAATGTAAAATGGCAAATCATATTACATACATAATATTTAATATGGCTAGAATTCTTAGATAAATTTTCTACAAAAATGGTAGTTAGTAATATTTATTACTTCTAATAAAATAGGAAGTACCTATTTTCAGCAATATGACTTGACCACAATGTGAACCTTTGAATGGTGAACTCTTCTGCTTTTATCTTATTTGCATGCTCATTGGCAAACTCCCCGAAGGAGTGTTCATTCACAAGTTAGCATGAGAATGTCCAACACCAGACAATAAATCCTGGCCTGAGATGCAAATGGAATTCACATTTGATTTACTTTATTAAATTAAAAACAAGACAGACGTTTAAATTTTACTAATATGATATATATGTATGCACATAATCACATATGTGCAGTAAAAATACGTATGTACAAACACATGCATGTGTATGTGTGTATGTTTAAATAAAGTACCCAATTCCCATGATCCACTATCCAATTAAAGGTCAATTTTTTGTCATAGCATAGAATTTAAACACAACCTGAGAGGAAAATAAAATCTGCCAAAGATCTATTTTAAGTGGAATTAATGTCTAGAATGGAAGATATATACAAGAGGAGAAAATGGATTTTCATTCACATGAAATAATTCATTTAAAATATTTATAGGAAGAAATGATGTTGGAGGACGTTTAATATTAGTAGACCTCTAGTGGTTGTTAGAGTAATAGATGATTTTACTATTTTCCATTATTGCTGCTTTCAGCATAAAATGAAAAGATTTCGAATGTATCAGGATGTTACTTCCCATGGTATTAGTGCAGAAGTAATATATCGATTTATGTATTTGAAAAACAAAACAAAAAAGCTAACTTTCTAAGTAGGCTGACCACAAAGTAATAAATAAAACTATTGTTACTACACTTTTTAAAAAGTATCTTTATACATTTTTAATTCTAGAGATTTACTTTTCAAAATCCAAAATAATTTCTATGAACTGAACAAGGAATCCAACACATATTTGTGTGTTAATTCCTTTCATTTTAGATAACTTAAAAGTGTTGACATCTTGAAGCCACGATATTTTAATCAAACTTTAAATATAATAGCAACAAATCCATGATTTCAGTCACACAGGACATAATACTTGTATTTATGTCTACATTAGAATGGAATGAATGTAGATTTTAGAAGACAATCGTCATAACTCTTATAAACATTGGTCATATAACTGAAATTCATATGAGGTAAACATGAATTATATTCTAATTGAAAATGTCTCTGGTGAATTTAATTCTTCTCTTTAAATGCAAGTAATTCTTATAAAGGATGGATTTCACCTTTATTAATAAAAGCAAATATCTTTAAGGAGCATCATTTCTGAGGTGACACTAGATATTGCAGACTAAAAACAACTCCCAAGGGACAATGACACTCAGCCACAATGCTGTCACTTCAAAAGATTGATGACCTCCCACAGTAACAATGTGCTCCATTGTTATTTACCATCAAAAAATTTTAAAAAGGGACATGTAAGAAAGCATAAAACATTTAATGTAACATTCAAGATAACATATGTATATATATGCAAGCCAATATGAAAGCATTATTCAATAAATTATGGGAAAAAATACTGTATATAGCAAACACTTTAAAAATAACTGTTTTGATCTAGAAAGAGATTTCTCAAATACTTGGTGATGGCTTTGAAAAGAACTTAAGTACCTAATAAGCATAACATCCAATTGCTTACAAGATATCAAAAAAGACATGACATTAATCAGGATGATACATTCAAGGTAGTGGTGCAGGTCTAGATATGGTATTTTCTGGCCTGACGGAAATTACTACTAACATTTACATTTCATGTAGATATGGCATAAATTTATAGGGTCACCAAGTCAAGTGTAAAACAAATAGAGGACATTTTTCTTCTTAATTTAGTTTATTGGCCCACTTCTGGTCAGGGAGAGAAACATATGCCAAATGAATGTCTTGGCCACTTGTAGCTAACACTCAGTCCCTTTTGTCAGAATTCTAACCACACCACTACCTTGTCTCTTGAAGCCTAAATGACAATGTTTTGTGAAGCCCAGGAAGGGTGTATGGGCAGAAAAAGGAGGCCAATATATTCTGCCCTCATTGTGCTGAGGCAATGTCTATCCTTGTTTTCTCTGATGTAAAGATGATCCCATCAGGGTTTCCAGGTGAGAGGTTCAGGACTTCGTCGTCCCAGCCATGGAGATTCTGCCAGGTCAATACACTTCTCATCTGCTTCTCTCTGCCACTGCAGCCCAGGCTGGCATGTACGTCTGTGAGATTTTTCTTCAGCTGCAGGATGTCACACTATTACCATTGAATTTTTTAGATGCCATCTTGGACAAACAGATTTCTGTGAAGCATGCAGTCTTCCTGACTACCTCCTGGGAACTGAAACACACCTGGCTTCTACCTGGTGTCCTTCAACTGCCTCGCCATACAAGCCGTGGCCACACCAAGCTTTTCCCAGTGAACTTTGTATGAATGAACTTCTTTGGAAAGGAAAAAAAGGGTTCTTATATAATTATGCATTCTTATCCTTTCTATAATTTATTCATTCAACCTTCTGTACTTCCAGGCTCCTATTTAAAGCCAGGTTTTTAAATTCTACTCAATGTCTGAATCTGGCAATTAAAAGCCATAGTTTTAAAGATATATATCTATGCTATTGATTTAAAAATATCTATTGAAGCACTCAAAGCCAACCAATTAATCCTTCCTTTTTTCTATACCATACTTAGCCTGAGAGCTGTTCATTTGGAAAGCCCTAGATTCTGCTTAAAAGGGATATGGAGAGCAGAAATAAAAGGAATCGAAAAATCAAGCATGCATACTTAAATGTCAAAATATTACCCCCTTATAGCTTAACAGTTTACAAAACAGAGGGCCTTAGCACATGCTGTTCCTTCTGCTTGAAGTGTCCTCATGCATTTTGCCACCTGAGAACTATCATTCATCTTCTGAATTCCTGTCATTTTCTTTGAGAGATATTTCCAGCCCCTCCACCCCCAGGATAAACCAGTGCTACTTGCTCTCCTTTCTAATGAGGCTTTACCCCCATTTTGTAGCTATACATCTAGATTTGCAGTTATCTAATACCCCCCTCCAAACCATACTACATATCAGCTGTAAGAGTGTGAGCCCTTTTCTGTCTGGGGCAATGCTGAATCCCCAACACTGCATAGGGTTCTGGAACATAGAAGAACAGTAAATATCTGTTGTAAAGGACTATTTCATTGATTCCTATTACACACCTTGGATGTTAATAAAGCAAATATTGCCTCTAATTGAAAATGGAGGTCTTGGCCAAGCATAGTGGCCCCAGCACTCTGGGAGACCCAAGTGGGTGGATCGCCTAAGCTCATGGGTTTGAGACCAGCCTGGAGAGAGAGACCCCCCGTCTCTAACAATAGCCAGGAGTTATGGCAGGTGCCTATAGTCCCAGCTGCTTGGGAGGCTGAGATAAGTGGAATGCTTAAGCCCAAGAGTTTGAGATTGCGGTATGATGTCATGGCACTCCACCCAGGACAACAAAGTAAGACTGTCTCCACAAAAAAAAAAAAAAAAAAAAAAGGTAGGTCTCTTAGGCTAATATATACAAAACTTCATGCACCATAACTCAATGGTGCCTCATAGATATGGGATCTAAACTTGGTCCTGCAAACCCTAGAACACTGTTCAGTCTTTTACATAACATCATTGTCCATTGTCATCTTCAATATTGTTCTGAAATCTCCTTTATAAAGAAGCCTTAGAAAACACTTATGTAACAAGTTAAAGCATCATTCTTAGTAATAAGCAGCATGGTTTAATAGAAGAAAAATAAGACAGGGTTTAGCTTTGAATGGAAATAATATGTGACACCCAAGTTTGTAAACTGCATGATAGTTATTATTATAGTAGCACTCCAGTGGGAGTAAGAAAAAGTTTTACAAGGAAAAAGTCAAAATATCTAGTCTGCCTGGAAGTTACATATAAAAATATCAAATGTAAAATAACAAGATTTTGTAGTCTTCTTTTTAAGAAAGTACAAATTGGCCCTTTATCTATAGAGGCAAATGCAGCTAGCCTATTTTCAGATCAGCCAGCTGACAAGCCCTTTAAAACATGTAGGGTGCTAAAGCATTCATAAGCATTTGGCAAAAATAAGCCTGAGTCAGGGTTGTCTAACCCACAGCCTGCAGGCTGTGTGTGGCCCAGGATGGTTCTGAATACAGCCTAACACAAAATCATAAACTTATTTATGAGATATTTATGTGATTTTTTTGGTGGAATTCCATTGTGCAGTTCTCAACATGAACTTTGCAGAGGACAATACAGTGTGGCAATGTTCAACATTACGCAAAATAGACACACATAAGTAAGCTCTTGCTATTTGCATGCATGTGTACCTTCAAGTTTCATGGCAGTGTGCAGCAGGAAGTCAAATTGCCACTATCAGATGCTGCATGGACTCTTGGCAAGGCAGCGACTATGAATGATGTTTCAGCCTAGCATTGCAATATTAGGCATTCACTCTTATTTAGAAGTCAGGTGAGCATTCCTATTAGATTGTTAAAGATACTTCCACATGTAGGTATTGCCTATGGATCGACCTCTGGAAGTTGGTCCCACTCCACTCCCCACATCAGCAGCAGAGATGTGGAAGGGACCAAATCTTGCTTTCTACTTTCCTTTCAGCTAATTTTCATAATAAAATAAGCCTGTCCCACATGGAGTCCAGATTCTTGGGCATTTTCTTGAGGGGTGTGGATGGGGCATGGGATGTTGCTGATCTGTGCTGATTCTCCAGCAGAGGGGAAAGGAGAGGACGCTCAACTGAGAGGTAATTGTACAGGAGTAGTGGTGCCCTGAGACACAGAGCAGCAGCTGCAGCCACGGGAACAACAGGGCTCACACCCGTAGGGATATTTTGAAAGTACACTCCCAGTCTCTCTGGGCAACCAGCTGAAGCCAGGCATCTTCTCCAGTGGCAGCCACTGGAGGAACAAATCTGGAATGGAAAGCAGGCCCCAAGAACAAAGGGTATGCCTGAGGCGGTACCAGCCTGGGCAGAGC
>CAUYON010138858.1:0-26587 GCA_963573935.1 Arctocebus calabarensis
TGCCAGAGGTGGCGGGTTCAAACCCAGCCCCGGCCAAAAACTGCAAAAAAAAAAAAAAATGCACACTGATCCTTTGGGGAAGCAAACCAATGCCACATATCAGGAGGGATTATAATTCTACTCCTGAGAATTTGTCATAAAGAAGCCATTACAAAGAATAAAATAAAAGCTATGTAAAGAGTACAGGAAAATGTTTAAGAGTTAAACATTAGAAATTATCGACATAGGCATAATATGAAAATTATAATAGAAAAATTATATATGTGTATATATATATCAGTGGAACATTATGAAGAAATAAAAGTGACAGAAATGCAGAAATACAGGGAAATTTTATAATAATAATATAATAATATTAAAAAAAAGTAGAGATATGTAATTGTATACCATAATTATAATGATGTATAAAACTGCATATCTAGCTTGATAAAGATCAAAAAGTATAGACAGGAAAAGAGTGATTTTTAAAATTCTTTTTATACTTTTATATTTTAAAAATAGATTAAATAGTAAATCTTTGAAAGAATGTTCTGAAGTTCATTTCAAAATGCATATCATAGCTATGGATTAACAAGAAACAAGACTTACAACTATTATTTATGCTGCAAGAAGCCGGTAAGCTACATTTGGAGGAAAAAGCACTTATGAGCTCATGTTTGTTTGGTTTTTTTTTTAGAGTAAGGTCTCCATCTTTTTTATGTCTAAATAGTATTCCATGGCAGTTTTCATGATTGAATAGTATTTCACAATTTATTAATGGGTTGATGGACATTTAGGGTGTTTCCACATCTTGACAACTGTAAATTGAGCTTCAATAAACAATCTAGTGCAAATGTCCTTATAATAAAATGAATTTTTTTCTTCGGGGTAGCTGCTTCATAACGGGATTGCAGGATCAAGGGGAAGGTCTATTTTGAATTCTTTGAGGATTCTCCATACTTTTTTCCAAAGAGTCTGTATTCATTTGTGGTCCCACAAATAGTGTATGAGCTCACCTTTAAAAATTATAGATGTGGCTCGGCGCCTGTGGCTCAACGGGCTAAGGCACCAGTGACGTACACTTGAGCTGGCAGGTTTGAATCCAGCCCGGGGCCCGCCAAACAACAATGAGGGCTGCAACCAAAAAATGGCCGGGTGTTGTGGCTTGTGGCGGGCGCCTGTAATCCCAGCTACTTGGGAGGCAGAGGCAGGAGACTCGCTTGAGCCCAGGAATTGGAGATTGCTGTGAGCTGTGATGCCACAGCACTCTACCCAGGGGGACAGCTTAAGGCTCTGTCTCAAAAAAAAAAAAGTAAAATAAATAAATAAATTAAATTAAAAAAATAAAAATTATAGATATGTTGGGCGGCACCTATGGCTCAGTGAGCAGGACACCAGCCCCATATACTGAGGGTGGCAAGTTCAAACCTGGCCCCGGCCAAACTGCAACAAAAATTTAGCCAGGCATTGTGGTAGGCACTTGTAGTCCCAGCTAACTTGGGAGGCTGAGGCAAGAGAATCGCCTAAGCCCAGAAGTTGGAGGTTGCTGTGAGCTGTGATGCCACAGCACTCTACAAAGGGCGACAAAAGGAGACTCTGTCTCTAAAAAAAAAAAGAAAAAAGAAATTATAGATGTGGACTAGACACAGTGGCTCATGCCTCTTATTAGCCATTTTGACGGTTTCCCAATGTTTTTTGTTTTGTAACAGTGTTTATATACTGTTTCAATAAAATTTTTTGTATATATGAAATATTTATGTATGTCTTTTGTTACTTTCTTTTTTTTTTTTTTGAGACAGAGTCTCAAGCTGTCACCCTGGATAGAGTGCTATGGCATCCACAGCTCACAGCAACCTCCAACTCCTGGGCTCAAGCGAGTCTCTTGCCTCTGCCTCCCAAGTAGCTGGGACTACAGGCGCCCGCCACAATGCCCGGCCATTTTTTGGTTGCAGCCGTCATTGTTGTTTGGCGGGCCCTGGGGCTGGATTCGAACCCACCAGCTCAGGTGTACGTGGCTGGCGCCTTAGCCCGCTGAGCCACAGGCGCCGAGCCTCCCATTTATATTTTAAATGATAATTTCTTTCACAAAAGTTATACAAGACATATCTTGTCTACCCATTTATGTGATAGATTTTTTTTTTAGTCTGTGAATTAGTGTTCATCATAATTCACATGAATGAGATTTAATATTCTCCCTTTGATATTAAAATCATGTTTAAAAGCTTGTAGGGATGAGTAAACAAAGAAGTAGGCCATCTCTTTTTCATATTGGCTGTGCTACAATTTTAGAAATCAAAGCTCTCTATACTTTTGTCCAGAAAGCCAGGCAGCAAATGTTTGCCTGATGGCAGCCCAGGACAATGGCTACAAGAAAAAGGCCTGAATCCCTTTTCTGCTGTTCCCTCACTTTTTGGCCATAATTCCTTAGCTTATCCAGGCCTCAGTCATTTCATCTGTAAAATGAACATTAAAATAGCGCTCACCTCTACGGTCATTGTGAAGACTACACTAGAGGATAATAGTTTAGGGGCCTGGAAGTGATTGATAAGTACAAAATTTCTGGGAGTTAATGTCAAGTTGCAGGAGCAGCAGAAGAGGGCAAGAAGAGAAATGGTGTCCTACTTTGTAAGAGGGTACAGTTACAGTACAAGCCAGACCTCGGTCAAGGTCCAGCTGCTACAGTTGGCATGTGTGGCTACAGAGCCTCTGAAACTGGTGGCAGCAGAATGCTGGTTTTGCCACCTCCATGGAGAGATCCTTTCAGATAATAGAGAACGCCTGCACTCTGGCCCCCACCACTTTGGATCTCCCTCAGGAAATGGTCATCCACACAAGACAGCAGTCACGGAGGGAGGTCTAACCATCCACTCATCTGTGTCTCAAGTTCTACTGCAAGGTTCATCTGCACAGGTTAAAATGCAGACACTACACTTCAGCCCAGAGAGTCTGATTCAGTAGATCTGGGCTATTACCCAATCATATGCATGTTTTAAAATTAATATTATTTTTGACAAATCATAGTTGAATATACTTAACAGGGTTTAGTGTTATGTTTTCATATGTGTATAAAATGTGGCCTGATTAAGTCAAACTAATTAAAATGTCTATCACGTCACTTACCTATCATTTATTATCATGAGACATTTAAAATTTATTATTTTACCATATGCCTTTCTAATGAGTACCTTAAATTTTATATATATGTTTTCACATATATATATATATACTATGTATAATAGTATGCTATACATATTTAATATGTATATAATATACTTATATGAATAGATGGATGGGGAGGGGAGAGAGAGAGAGATCACAAACCACACTTGGAGAAACACTATTCTAGACTGTCCCAGCTCTTCTCAACCTGTGGGTAGAGACTCCGTTGGGGGGTCAAATGACCCTTTCACAGGGGAAACCTAAGACCATCAGAAAATACATCCTGCATGTGAGATATTTACATTATGATTCAAAATTACAGTTATGAAGTAGCAACGAAAATAATTTTATAGTTAGGGGTCACCACAACATGAGGAACTCTATTAAAGGGTTGTGGCATTGGGAAGGTTGAGAACCACTGGTCTAGGCTCTGCCTCCGTATTAAGTCAGCCCAGCAAAGAATCTGTTTCCCAGACTCTTGCTTACTTTTACTCTTGCTTTCCCAATGAGACTTCTTCAAAAAACCACATGTTAATAATAAATTGAACTTTTATGCAGGCTTATGATGACACCATTTGGAACACGTAAGATATTGACTATTGTGTTTTCAATGTCTTCTGTACTCACCTTACAAAATAGATACCTGTCATTATACATTGTCTTAACATTTTTTACTTGAAAGTAGATGGGATAGAGTAATACATGATTACAAACTGTTCTGCTTATTGCTCTGAGAAACAGGAATTTCTTCCCATGAGGGGTAATGGCCTCAGGCAGACAAACAACCAACTAACTGTCCAGCCCAATCAAAGCTGAACACAGATGAACAAAGTGGAAATAAGGAGAAATAGTGGAGGTTCTGTCCTTGTTTCTAGAAAGATCTCTCATATCCCTCTACGCAAGATAGTTTCAGCTCAATTTATTTTACTTCAAACCCATATGTGAAATTTACCGTAAATTTTGATTTTTGTTTATTTCTTAAAGTAAAGCAGGGGGTAGACTGAGAGTAAGTCTTTTTAAGCTATGTAAAAAAAATTATGGCATATTTTGTCATACAATTATTTCTTGGGGAAATTATTATAGGCAATATTTAGTTCAGCCATTTATCTGGCTTGAAAACGCCACCAGATCTGTCCATTCTCCTTCCAACATATATAGAAAAGAATTTCAAAGTCTATCCAACATGTAAGAAGCTTGCATAAAATGAGAAAGTCCTAAGCACTTAGCTGAATCCACATACAACAGGCCCTCCATGAAAGTTGTCTGAATGAAAAAAGAATGAAGAACCACATGTGATGAGCTGCCACCAGGAGTCAGTGTGATGCTGAAACGCACCTTGCACAGTGAGTAAACACAGTGTACCTACCCCTTCACAGGTGTTAGCCCTTCTACGTTAACAGGTTAAACAAAATGTACATGAACTATGATGTACAATTCTGAATGAAATGGTTAAGTCACTTGTCCTGTCATGTGGAGTTTATTATGTGGACTTTCACATCTGTGAGATCATTAGACCTTCAAAAGGAGAGAAGAAAAACTTCAAGAAAGAGCTTTTTGACGTATCTCAGAACAAGAAAATTCTATTGACCATTTTCTTTTACCATACCCAACTCACTCAATTTCCCAGCTGGACACTGAAACAAATGGTAAGAGAGTCTGATTCAGTAGATCTGGGCTATTACCCAATCATATGCATGTTTTTAAATTAATATTATTTTTGACAAATCATAGTTGAATATACTTAACTTAACATTAACTTTCCACTTGAGGAAATGAAACTACGGAATACAAATGAATTAGATTAAACCCCCAATATTTATCACATGACACTTTAACCAGTGAATTGTCAAAGTGTTCATTCCTCTCTGGTAATAACTAATGTACCTGGTAGATTTTTCTAGCTTTTTAAACACTTCCATGGTAAGTTTTTGGTGAATTTCTTTCCTTCATCATTTTAACCTCCGTTATACTTATCTTTATCTTCAAATATCAAATGATGTCTTTAAGTACAATTAGAAGTATCCATAATTATTTCATACCTGAATTAACCTTTCAAACGAATGAAACATCTTATTTTGGCAGAGTTCATTTCTACTTGAATAGGCTGGGTTAGAATCTGATTATTTTTTTCCTATAAAGTCTCTTACATTTCCTCGAAAAACAAAGAAATACTTTCTTTCTCCATAAAGAACAAAGAGACTACAGAATAAGAGAAGTTGTATAGTTTTGGACTCAAGTAACTGTGAGCAAACTTTAAAGGAACATGGTAGGACATCTCAACTACCCAATTTTCTTTGACAATTATACACAAAAGGTTAAAGAATGTTATTTCTATAAGCATACAACTCATCTCTCATACGCCATGTGTCAGCACAAGTAGAGTGAAATGACATTTTTTTCCTGCCCTGGACATCCTACAGGTTAGAAGTCAATACTCTTGAGTAATGTTTCCAAGGATGTGAAACAGTGGGTCTGTGGGTGTCACGTGACTCACAGTTGTTACTCCTGGCCTGCAGTGGCATTTTAAAGGGACGGAATAGAGGGAGGGGGAACTTTCAGCAATGTTTAAAAATCAGATAATTTCACATTAAAAAACAATAGAATTGGGGGATTTTGTTTGTTTGCTTGTTTTCAGAAAATCATCACCTTTGGCATCACTAGGCTCATTTTCCAACAAGTCAAGGAGTGGAGAGAATTGAGACTGAGCTGCTTCCTTCGGACGGGGCACATGTTCTCTGACTCAACACAGTTTTCAACCTGGTGCACTTGGCTTGTTTCTAGCTCCTCCCTGTCCCTGCAGTCATCTGAGTTAACATAATAACATTCCCACCAATATAAGTGGGATACTAAAGGGTTAGAGAGCAGTCTAGGGATCTCACCCCTGGCTATACATTATATTCATTTCCTTGCCTTTTGAAAAAAAATTTCTGGGCCCCATTTCAGATCAATAGAATGAAAATCTCTGGAATGGGACCCATATAGTTAGTATTTTTAAATTTCCCCTAGGTGGTTTCCATGTGAACCAAGGTTGAGAAGCCCTGGTCTAGAAAGAGGATTTTCAGGGTTTTGCTCACATTTCCCCTAAACATTTTCTTTAATGACGTGGCCCTCATACATATTTTTAAATTAGCATCCAATAATTTTTATTACAAGTATAAATACTCGCTAAAGATGTAATTTCTTGCCAGAAGTAAATATTAAAATTTTAAAATGAAACTGTTGTGTCACTCTTTTATTGCCCACTTTTAAAGGTGCAGAGAAAAACTCTTCTTAAACCTCAGAAATGTTCTATCCTTCCCTTTTGGCTTTAATCAAAAGATATTTCTATTCTACTTCCACTATTGAATGTAAAATAGCCCTTAGGCTTGAAAGTCTTTTATTGACCTATCACCCTTTCACATATATTCTCTGGCAGGTTGATTTTAGAAAATATTGTATGTGAAATTTTCACGAAATGGAAAATTGGTTTCTTTACATATATTTCTATGCTCTTGTGTCTTTTGTCTTAGCCTGGGATCTTCCAGAAAACAGAGCATAAGAAAAGGGGTTGTGTGGAGGCAGTTTCTCTAGGGAAGTAGTCCCTAGAAACAGGAAGAATACGCAGGACAGAAGAGTCAACCCAAGCAGTCCTTGAGTAAGTAATTGCTGTGGGTAAGTGGGGCTTAGTGACAGTAGAGCCCTCCCACAGAGCCCTGTAAACTGCATCTCAAGATTGTGGGGGATACAGAAGAGGAGAGAATACATTGGTACCCATCTTCCCTTGGTATCTCATGAGGTGCTAACTCTTGTTTCCTTTTAGGCTCATAACATAGGTGAACCTCAGAAGTGGGGTAAGCTAGAGAAAAGGAAAGGTGAGGTGCAGTTGTGATATGGTGCTATCAGGTACGCCTATGTGCCAGCAGTTGTTGCAACAATGGCTAAAACAAAAGGTGAGCTGACAGCATGGGAAGATGGGCACAAGACGTTCGTAAGAAATCGTGGCGCTTCCCCTCTTGGTCTCTGTTGGAGATCACCAATCTTGGAGAGCCAGGGAACACTTCTTTAAGGAGGTGATGCTGGATGTAAAAGGAAGAATGTTTTACATCGCCAGTCAAGCGAGGAAAGGTTGCTTTGAGACTAAAGGAATTTCAGACACAGGGAATAACAAAAGGTACAAGTCGTAAAATAGATAGTGAAGCCAGGGAATTATAAACAGTTTGACAGTGAATATGCATATCAAGAGCTAATGATGGAGAGGAGATGGAGGAGTGAAGTCTTGTGCGACTGTTCACATGCCAAGGATCTTTCTCACTGTATTATGAAGGCTACAGAGAGACATTAGAGGCACTTAGACAGCGGTTCTCATGGAGAGAGAGATTACTTGTCATAAAATGATTAGGGCCTAGACTATGGTGGAGTCTATAAGGATGGAGAATGGAAAGGATCCTGGGGAAATATGTTCAAGGGGAACCCAGAGAAGTTTCTAACAGCCATTTGGGATAGACGAGAGAAGACGCTTATGAAGATGACTTACAGTCTTATCCTTAAGTCAAGATGACTCAAACGATGGGATTAGTGGCTAAGTAGTATAAATATAAGCCCTGATTTACTTGAGTTTTGGGCAAACCAGGTCCCCAATATTCCACTTGTTTCCTATGAGTTAGCCTATCTAAACAAAACCTCAGCCCATTCCTGAAGGCTCATCTTAGAAGTCACCAGTTTTTCCTGCTTGTGCCCAAAAAGATAGGGTATGTGTGCTCTACACCAGCAATAGGAAATTCCAGAAGTTCTATCCTTTGATTCTCCTAGAAACCCTGTTCCTATGGAACGTGATAGGACTGGAGCCCCTTACAGTTAAGGAAAATAGTAACCCTTCCTTCAGGAGCAGGGAGGTCATCGCCAATGCCAATGGAGATTGGAGGAGACAGGGACAACTTTGCTACTGAAAGACAGCAAATTAAAAACTTACAAGACGCTTTGCTAGCAAATAAAATATATGCGTGGTTTAAATCTGACTTGTAGATCTCCAGTCTGTGTCATATGCAAAATTAAATTCTTAAAGACCTCACGAAGCTCTTTCTTTGTGGATAGAGCTCACTTTCTCACCTGGCTCTACCTTATTGTGCTGTAATTAAAAGTGGAACAAATTTATCCACAAATTGGACTTTAGGGCTTCTGCTGGCAGATGGTGTGTAATATTCCTGTTTATATTTTCTGTGGTGTTTTCTTGCTTTGAAAACCTGAAGTTCATGGTAAAGATAATGAGATAATCATATAAAATAAAAGCATTTCAGAGTCACACACTTATTACAAACATAACACATCAATATTATCAGCATGAGATCACCTGAAAAATTCACCAACACTCCCCGGATGCCAAGGGATAAGAACTAAGAGTCATATCAAAACTGTGAAGTCAAGATGGCTTCTTGCAGGCCACAACCTTCAATAGCTAAAAAATGACTGCCATTAAAATGTATTTGTTTTCATTCTATTGACATAAGCTTTCATTAAATTAAAGTCTTTGCTGCTAAATCAACGCCCATTAGCACTAAGCTTAAGACATGCATATTGAATTTTACTCTTTTTTTAAGCATTCTGTCTTATCTTTTATTACATAAGCAATAAAATCTAACTTCTAATTACTAAGTATTTAATTTCAATTACTACAAATGTATAATTTATTCCATGGCAATTAAAAGTAATATCCTACAAAGGGTTGTTTATTAGACCCTAGAAAACTAGATGCATTTGAATTGCAATTCCATCTTCCCTCCTTGTAAGTATAAACAGACACTAGACATTTTAGCTTGGAATCTGTTCACTCTAGGAGTCATGGTGCTGCCATAAATTTTCCATTTTATTTTTTTATTTTTTTCCTTTACTTTGCAAATTAAGAGGCAGAAGCTTACAGGGCATTAACTTACCAAAGCAAAGCCACGGATATAATAAAGTAGATGGAATAACTTATGACAGAAGAGAATAAATGGAAATTCAGATAATTTTAATGTCCTACATAAAAACACTGATAAAAATAAGTAAATTATTTTTAACCTGTTTTAAAATTATTAAGATAGATATAATTTTCATGCAAATAGAGTGCAAATTCATATTTGAGAATAGTTGGCTATATTTGCAACTCTGGGTCTAACTAAGATAGGGCATTGATAGCCATACTCATAATTCTAACCAGGGTAAGGTTAAAGTATCATAAGGTTACTCATGAGTAACTTATACTTTATAAGTTACCTTTGTAAGTATGAGGTTAAGTATCATAAAAAACTTTCACCTCTGGCTCGGCGCCCGTGGCTCAATGGGCTAAGGCGCCAGCCACGTACACCTGAGCTGGCGGGTTCAAATCCAGCCCGGGCCGCCAAACAACAATGACGGCTGTAACCAAAAAATGCCCAGGTGTTGTGGCGGGCGCCTGTGGTCCCAGCTCCTTGGGAGGCGGAGGCAAGAGACTCGCTTGAGCCCAGGAATTGAAGGTTGCTGTGAGCTGTAATGCCATGGCACTCTATCCAGGGTGACATCTTGAGGCTCTGTCTCAAAAAAAAAAAAATCTCTCACCTCTTAAAGCAAAGGAAAAACTTTACATGCTGATCTTTTAAAAGCTGACTCATAAAGGTTGACGTGAGAGATAAATGAGTTAAAATGCATAGATAGAACCTCGAACCTCGCAAGTCACATGCAAGCCCCCAGGAGAACTTCTTTGAGGTGGAGCTACAGATGAGCAGGACAATAGGCTATTTGTGGGCAGTTTTGCCCAAGGTGTCAGAGAGAAACATGACATGCAAACTGGATTGGTTTTTATAAAAATAAAAAGTTTCTGAACAAAATGAGGATATTGACCCTCACATCATGTTTCCTCTTGGGATTAAAGATGGTGAGAGCATCCAAGGACATAATGTGTTTTATTCTAAGCCCCTTTATTCTTGCTTTTTTTTGGAACCACATTATGTGGGTAGAAGAAATAAAATAATCTAAGAACAAAGTTGCTTAAGACTATTATAAAATATTTTATGATTTTGCACAATTATCAGACTTCAGTCATTGATATAATTAGTTTCAGGAATTGTCAATGCCCTTCAGCAAAAGATCACTATCTGTGCTTGAACACATTGGGTTTGTTACTCCTTACAAAGAGGGAGAATGCATTCCACAGGGAACTATCTATGTGGCATCTCAGGAAGAGGGTTTTAGAAGGTACCTACTATAGAACTTGGGCTTTTGCTGGATTATTCAGAGGAGGTTCTAAGGAAGTGACGGTTCTTTTGAGTTTGTCAAAATAGGGGGAAAATTCTGTGATTGGATATCTCAATAAATCTTATCTATACAGAGGGGAGGCTAGAACAAGTCTAACACTGAACTTAGTGACAGAGGAAGATCCCTGGTTTAGTGGAAGAAGGAAATGTCTCGTCTATTTTGTGGTTTTCACAGTGACTCTGTCTGAAGTGAATGGTCTATGCAATTGTTTATGTCCAACAAGAGAACATGGCTTAAGTGTTAAGTATCAAGTCAGTTTGTAACAATTTCGAGGTCTAGCTTTGAACATCAGACCCATTCCTGGATGTCACCAGCTGCTTTTTCTTTCTTAGAAGAATGTGTCTAGTAATGATCATCCATAGCCTATAATTTGCATTTACATGAATTAGATTTTTATATATGAGCTTTCCCTCAGGAAATTATGGTTTCCTTACGGACCAGAGACCAAATCTTAATCTTCACATGAGGAAGCCCAGATGGGTAAGATTTTTCATTCTTCCCTAATGAGGTTTAAGAAGTTGACTGACATCACCTACCAGTTATCTGGAAGATTTGAGGTTGAAAACGGTGTTTGCATGTTACTGTGCTAAAATTATCTACATGGGGCATCCCAGTACGATGGATGCCTTAACAGTGTTTGGAAGAAGGTCATGCAATGTAATTGCAATTTGTTCTAACATATGCCTTTCACATGGGTTTTGCCCTCTGCTACACATGTGGAATTTTAGTCCCATTGCTTTGGACACAAGGGACTCCTGAAGAAAACTAAAGCATGAACTGCCAAGCGTCATCCTCATTTGATAGGGAGCAGCTAGTCTGGACCCGGGTGAGGACAACAGATGTTTCCAAAGTTTCTGCCAAAATGTGTAGTGGGGAGATGATACTAGAGGTACAACAGAAGGTACAACAGATGTATGTACAATATGAGAAGCAGAGGGTTGGCAGTGACCAGGGGCTGCTTTGTGGCTGGTGCCAACAATCACCACCATGGAGAACATTTAGTACAATAAGTGTAGCAGTGCTCTTTAAAACTGCACCATTAACAACACCATATTTATCTCACCATTAAATGTGCCATGCAGAAAATTAATGGAATATATCATCGCAAAGGCCATTCATGAATTCAATGAACATTTAGTGGGCACCTATTTTTGTGCTAATGGGTGAAGATGACATTTTCAAATAAATATCTCTAACCTCCAGGAGTTTTGACACCAGTGTCGGTACCTGTGCTCTTATGGTTGTCACTTATGAGCTGGGAGGCTTTGGGGAAAACATTTGAAATTTCAAAGCCTCAATTTTGTCATTTACAAATGGTAAACAATGCCTTCTACAGAGGGCTGTTATAAGGGTGAAGAGACAAGACATGAAAAGTTCTCAGCTGAGAGTAGGATTCAATAAATAAATATCTGTTACTTTTTTTATTGAGCTTCTTCATTACCATACCTATTTACAGATAGTTTGAATAACCCCCAAAATGTAGCATATGAAGAACAAAAAATCTGTGGGCTACCAATTATACCTAAATGTACCACCAAATATGTATATAATACCTTCCACCATTTTTAAACATTAAAGAAAAACTCTTCATGCTTACGGAAAGCAAAATAAGATGTCCCTTTCCTGATCGTTAGAGATGGGAATATATTACTTTATATGGCAAAAGGGACCACAGATGTAATTAAGGATATAGACTTTGAGTTGGGGAGATTACTCTGGGTTAACTACATGGGCTCAATGAAATCACAAGAGTCTGTAAGAAAGAAAGGAAGAAGAGAAGATCTGAGCAATTGTGTGAAAAAGACCGGACCTAGACCAGCATGGCTGGCTTGGAAGATGGAACAGAGCCAAGAGCTGAGAATGGGGGAGTTTCTAAAAGCTGGTAAAGACAAAGACAGGGATTATCTCCTAGAACTTCTGGAATGAAACAACAGCCTTGCTAACACCTTAATCTTAGCCCAGGGGAACAGTCATTAGACTTCTAATCTATAAAACCATACAATAAAAAAACTGTGCTGCGTTAAGCCACTAAATGTGTGCTAATTTGCTACAGCAGCAATGGGAAATTAATACAGTGCCTCTTGGCTTTATTAAATTATATTTGCAAAATAACTAAGGGACATTCAGTACATATTTAGCATGCATGCTAACAGGAAAGAATAACGGCAATTTACCGAAGATTCTGCCTGGCCTATTATGTATCTAAGTCAAATGTACCAAGTTCATTGTCATGGTTGGATGGGCATTGCATCCAATACAAGCTCCTTTACATGTGCTCTGAAAATTCCTTGAATTTGACAGAGCTGGCAAGTTGCTCAAAAACAGAGAGCAAAAAATACGCTAGAAAAGTATTTGAATATGTTTTCTGAAGGACGAAGAAAAAGTTGTATCCTAGGCCTATGGAATTCAGTGATACATGCGAAGACTGACTTTAGGACCTTAAACACCCCTTTGAAATGCTTTCCCCTTTTCATGGTGGGCCTGAGATTTTTATGATTTTAGCAATATCAGAAAAACCTGAATCAACAACCCCCAAACCCTGCCCTGCCTAGTACTTATACAGTTCATCATTATTTAGCTGAAGGTAATTTTCTCTATTAAGACAGAAGTCATCTTAGAAGAGGTTTGTACTCTGCCCTCTTTATTTTTTATTTGGAAACATAGCTAAGCTTTTGAATTCTAGAGAGCAAGTTCCACTATACTGCTCCACAACTGTCCTTCATAAAATAATAAAATGCTTCAAACGTTTTTCTTAAAAGATTGGAAAATGTTTTCAATAAATATTCCAAAGATTATAAATGCATAAGGGCAAGTTTTATTTTTTGGAGATAGGGTCTTGCTCTGTTACACAGGCTAGAATGCAGTGGCCCAAACATAGTTGACTATATCCTCAAATTCCTGGGCTGAAGTGATTTTTCCCAAGCCTCAGCCTCCCAAGTAGCTGGGACTATAGCCGTGCACCACCATACCAAGCTAATGGGCTCTTGCTATGTTGCTCTAGTTGGTCTTAAACTCCTAGGCTCAAGCAATCCTCTCTCCTCAGCCTCCCAAAGTGCTGGGATTACAGGTGTGAGCCCCAAGGCCATCCTACAATTTTTAAAGTAAACCCTAATTGACATCAATATATTGAGAACCTGCTGATACTTGAACCTGGGATCATTTGTAAATTTTCATGTCCAAGTTCAAGAAGATTGCTTTTTCTCACTAAAGGAAAGAATAGTTTCCTTCCTATTTACAAATAGATACTAACATTTCGATTGACAGGCATAAATTATAGCATTACTATATTATTGACAAAAAAATCAGTAAATCATTTTCAAAATTTACTGAATCTAAAACTATCATTAAAAGACTCCAAAAACCTCTAAACTTAATTCTTACATTTAATTTTATTTTAATGCATATCAACATAATCTTACCATAAAATAGACAGATTTGCCTTGTAGTGAGGTTAAAACTGTCATTATATTTTTAGGACATGAATTTTAACATTCTCTAGAGAGACAGTCTTGGAATAATGTCCAAAATTAAAACAGGAAATGAATAGGGTCATTTAATTAGAGTAGAAAGTAGTTTTATATATTTTTGTTTTGCCAAAAATTCTGTATCAAAATATGATGTTCTTAGACTAAGGCATGATTCATCTTCCTTGATAAGCATATTTAACTGTACACATCTGTACCATGAGTCTCAATTTTGTATTTTTTGATAATCCAGATTTTTCATCAAAACTCAGTTGGGCAATTTAGATAATCAGAAAGATTTCTCTAAACATTGAGAGTTAAGATTTATAAAATGTAATAATATTTTTAGGCAAAAATATAAAAGAGTGAAAATTACAAAGATTGATGACTCAAGGATTGTGAATATTTTCTTTCCTTACTCACTGAAAATTTAACTTATTTTACCAAAGACATAATGTGATACAACAGAACCATCCTAATGAAAAGGAACTGCACATACTATGTTAAAAATTATAGGGCTAGAGGGAAGGCGGAGGGGGAAGGAGGTCTCTAAGCTCTCACCCAAGAGGCACAACGTAGGGGTATATGGCACACCTCCTGGATGAAGGGCTCAACTGCAACTTGGACTTTATCTAACAAATGCAAACAATGTAACCTAATCACATTACCCTTATATTAATCTGACATTTAAAAACATATGGATTTTGCCAATGAACATTAGGAAGGCTCCATTTTGGAACTATCAAGACAGTAAGTTTATTGTGTGTTTGGAACAGAGAAAGAAATGAAGATTTCTTCTAGAGTGACTATTTATTGACCCAAGCAACCTATATTCAATTCTAAGATATGGTTTAGTATTTCACATGATTTCCTTTTTATTTTATCTAAAATGTAACAGACTTATATCAGTTACAAGAGACCAGTTTCCAAAATAATTTGAAGCTTAACATTCAGAACCAATATCCTGTTGCTTCTCCCTTCAATTAACCTAGCTTTTCCAAGCAAAAATGCTTTAACTCTACATCAAGCTAAACCATGAACAAAGACAACAGCTGTAGTCATTTACTTTAGAAAAAATACAATAGTCTTCAGAGACAATGAGAACAATATAGGTTACAGAAGGAAGATACAGGAATCAGAGCTGTGTTCTAGTCAAGAACTACCTTTTGGCAAGTTTCTTTACTTTCCTGTGCCTTGAAGTAGTCATTTAAAAACTGATGCTAAGAATAACACTTACCTCATGAGGTCAGTGTAAAAATTATGGAGAAAATTCATGTAAAACATTTAGTATAGTGGCTGGCACAGACAAAGGATACTCTAAAAACACTTTCTGTTAATGACAATAAAGTTATTATTACCATTCTGGAATGCTTTCTTGAGAATTTAAGCTATATTAGAAACTCAGTGAATTTAAACATCAATTTTAGAACCATTTTTTAATCTCTTTACATAAGCCAGAGGTTAATTTGCTGTCTGTAATTAAAATAGCACGACATTATATTGATCTGAGGATTTCTTTTCTATAGTTTATCCTTAAAAGTTACCTACTTTTGCACAGAAAGTTGGTCTAATATTCTTATTTTTATTTTTTTCCAAATCCCATTATATCTACTTCTCTTTGCTCCATTAACCTTTGAACAGCCTCTGGTCAAAAATTATAAAACTCTGACCTGCTGCTCTGCTCTTAACTGCATCCTGAAATAGGTTTAATGGAACTTAGCCTTACAAAGAATCTCAGGGTTAGGAAAAGATTTCAAATGCCATTTTATTCAACTTTCCTTCCCTTCACCCAACATCTACAACATCTGCAATGAGTCATCATTGAGCTTTTAGTGAAAACCCCCTAGTGATAAAGACATCATCACCACCTCAAGACACAGCTCACTTTCAGAAGCCACAAAAGTTAGAGCAGTTGTAAAGAAGCCACCAAGTATCTCCCAAGAAAGAAGCAGATGTTCTTGACTTATTTTTAAACATAGAACTGCAATTATGTCTAAGAAAATAACTTAAAAGCTCAGCCATATCTCATCTTGCTCCATTGAGAGCTGTTATATAAAGTATTTTATTTAAGGAATTGATAAGGTGAGTTATATGAGCATAGTCCTCTTACAAAGGTACCAATAATTGGTTCTGCTGTCGTAAAGCGACGCCTATGCTAGAACTGCTTTGTCCCCTTTGTCTGTGAAATGGAAGGAATAATTCCATCTACTTCCTAATTGTTGCGGAAATTGTATGAGAATATCCACCCGAGGGATTTAGCACACAGTATGGGCACTCAGTAAGCATTCAATAAATGATAGCAAGCACGAGCAATAATGGCCAGTTTGTTTCTAACAACCTGCGCAGCTCATAGTACACATCTAAAAATGTGATCATTACTCATTAGGCCACTTGTTTCATTATTTAAGATTTCAGTTACGCCTGCCAAAAAATAGAGCTCAACAAGTGCTAACATTTGAAGAACAAGAGAAAGGGTTAGAATGTTAATATATGTAAGAAAACAACACCATGGCAGATGTTCCTGGTAAGGAGAACTTTGCTCTGTAGTGAACACAGAACCCTGATGGGACTCACATGAGAAGATCTATGGTTGCTTTATGTCGGAGTCAAAGACCTCACTGTGTTTGAGAGTCAGGCTGTCTATAATTAGTATGCAGAATAACTGAAATTGTCAGATTCTTCATGAAATATTTCTCTGTTCATTATAATACAGAAATATTACTTTCTCAAACTTGGCTCCACAATAATAGCAAAACAGAACAAATGGGTACATAGAGGTTAACTAAAAACAGAAATCCCATTTCAAGTATGCTTCTCCGCTGTCTCTCAGATCGCCCAATCCGTTGCTTTCAGGATTCCATCACTCCACCAACCCTGTTACTTCCTGCCTTTAATAGTCTCCTATCTAATTCTCCAGACCCCCATCTCTAGGTGCTAGATGGTAGAACAACCTTCCCCAGATAACAGTGCCGTTGCGTTGCTCTGAAATTTTCCTCATGGGTCCATATTGCTCATTTTATCAGAACTCAACTCCCGGGTCTGGCCTCCCACCCTCTCTTCCATCACCCCCCACTGGTCTGTTAATGACTTTTTGAATTTAGACACCTCTGGAGAGTACAATGGAATTGCTTCCTACCATGAACCCCTCAGTTCTTACTCTTCCACCTCTAGCTCAGAACTCAATTCCTATAAGAATTTCTACACACACCTTTTACGAGTCACCTTCTCACCTGCAGCTTTTCTGTATTCTGTTTGCATCATATTAACATTCACCTTCCTGTATGTTGCTTTCAGATGGCTTTAATCTCCATGATACATGATTATTGTTTACCCCAAATGTACTGGAATGTCCTTTCAGAATTAGACCATGCCCTTCATTGCAAACACAAGCCGTGACTTAGGGACTGACGAGGACCAGTTCTTTGAAAGGTTTATAATTGCTCTCTACTCTTCCTGAGTGAGGTGAAAATTATCCCAGTGTCCTCTGGTTTCTTCCTCTTGTGCAAGAGGGCAGAGTGGTCACGTGCCCTGCCAATCTACTGTGGATGGTGTCGAATATTCATACAGCATTTTACCAGTCACAGATTGACCTTACCTTTTTTATTTAATTTCAGCCTCAAATAAATTGCACAAATCACCCTACTATCCAAATTACTTACCAAAAGAGGGGACTCCAGATCTGTTGTGTACCAGCCCAGTACTTTTCCACCACTACATCAGCGCTGCCTCACTACAGTGAAGGGAAGCTGTCTCCTTCCCTTCCCCCAGCCCATAACTGGACTCATTCTCCTCTCCCCACAAACAACCTTGCCTTGACTTTCTATTATTACACTGTTCCCCGTCTTTCTTCTCTCTATTTGCACCATCACAGTTCTTTTTGGTATCCCTTCTTTATTTTTCTTACAAGTTAACCCTACACCATAATTTACTGTCATCAAGCAACTCAATCCCACTCTTCCCAAATTTGGCTAGAAGAATAATGTTACCATCAGCGATCTCTCTTCTCTGGGTTTTATAATTTTTTAAAGTAACATTTAATATAACATCTCTCATCCTTCAGATTTTTATTTCTCTGTACAGCACACATAATATGTATATCAGTAAATGCTCATTGAATAAGTCAAAACAAATATTCCACTAAGTAAGTTTTAGTTTCCATTCACCCAGCAATAATAAATAAATCAATTTTCAAAAGAAAATACCTTTTTATTTTTAAGTAGTATTTATTAAATACCTTAAACTACTGAGCCCCCTAATTAGCTCCAAGGCATTTGTAAAAACCAACGAAATGTCTGGGTATATGCAGGTTATCTAACCCCTCAATCTGCTTCAGTCACTGTCCAATTGGAAAGACTAGACCAGTGAATAGGGGGGAACCATTGGAAACTGACTCTTCCTCTACCCTCAAGAAAATCAAAACATTTCTATTGTATTGACCACCCATCTTGGTTGGCGTTATCTATTTGATCGCTTCTAGTACCTTTTGAAAATGCTTCTAGGGTGGTGCCTGTGGCTCAAGGAGTAGGGCACCAGCCCCCTATGCCAGAGGTGGTGGGTTCAAACCTAGCCCCGGCCAAAAACAAAAAAGAAAATGCTTCTGGACTACTAAAGAATAACCGTGAAAGAAAGACAGTCACAAACGATCTTCTTGTCTCCCTTTCCTCCTTCTCCCAGCTCCTCACACCCTCTCATCTACTGTTACACACGCGCGCACACACACACACACACATCATCATCATCTACAGCAGGCCGTCAGTCAATACAACTCACAAACTACTGATGCCTCTCTTCAAGAAATCATAGAGTTGGGAAGCACCCCACCTCTCAAAAAAACAAAAAAATCAATGAGGCAATGTCTAATCTTTATTACAGAGGAAAAAAAAAATCCATTTCCTTCCTCCTAAAACAATTCCCAGAGTTTCCAGAATCTCCTAAGTTTTCATTCCAGCACATTCTTTTGCAACATCATGTGTACGGGAGTAATACAGTATTTAAGGTAGTTTGACCAGAGCCAAAGAGCAGGGAACAGCGTTGAGGAAATGAAGTGAAGCTCAATCCTAGAGGATGGTAAATTCTAGACTGTTCTGAGCTAAGAAAATCAACTAATTAAACTCTAAGTATGAGGCAGGAAACAGACATAGTTTTAGTTAAAATGATCAAAGGGGTATTTTAGCTACATATTATAGACTGCCGTTTTCAGTAGCGCTCTACGAGAAGTCCCCCATCCCCAAACGCAGCTCGTGTTCTGAGTGTGAAGCTCATAGGTGCAACGCCAACTGCTACTACCGAAATAGCTGCTTTCAATGGAATTGAGTTATGTTTGGCACAAATGGCAATTTTTTTTTTATTGAGGCTTTCAGTTTTCTTCTTCTTTTTTTAGTGTTTTTGAAATAGATTGTTCAAAATATTCCTACTGCTGTGGCTGGTTTATGCTTAAAATGGCTCCTTTCTACTTATAACATGCTAATGTAATTTGACTATGCAAATTGAAAATTTTAATTATTTTGTATTTTAAATAGGATCTCACAAAAACCCATTGCTCTGTACGCATGTATGAATATGGATTTTTTAAAAAACACACATCTAACTAATTTAACTAACAGCTTTTACTTGATAATTTTTCTTTCCTGCGAGGAGCAGAACACATTGAGGGAATAGTAAGGATGTCGGACTAGAAGTCAGGGAGAAGGTAGCTCTGGTTGGTTTTATTGGTGGGTTCCTAGTTATTCACAGCTAACGCCCTGCATAAAACACTGCCACCCTTATGCTCAATTGAAACACTCTGAGGGAACATAAAGGCATACAAATATAGTTGGAACTGCACTAGCATTACTCAAGAGTTATCAAAACAAGCTCTTTCTTCTTGCCACTGCCTAGCTGGCAACCCACCTCACTTCTCTGGACATCACTCACTGGTAACTGAATCAGGGCCCTTGTCTGTTTTACCACAAAACCAATGATATGCACCCTGCCCTGTATATCATACTTTAAATTAGGAAAACCAAAGGCTATGGGTGCTGGGACTTTATGCCAAAAAAAGAAAATTGGCACAGAGGTCTAAAATCATTGTTCCATGTCATTAATTAATGAGAGATTTTGGTAGCTGTTGAATCAAAATTAAGCTCTCCTGCTGCCAAGTTGAAACCTGTAGAGATTTTCCATTTTTTTAATTCCAATTTCTGTTGAATACAACCTGGCATATGTGGAACAACACTGTGATATGCTAACAATGTTTTCAAAAAATCTACCCATGTACCCTGTTAAGCATAACAGTCATACTAATTTGGAATAAAGGAAATTTAGTTAATCAGACTGACACTAAACTCATATTATTGTGAACAGAAATATATTTAAGAGTAAACTAAGCAAGACTGAACATTTGAAATATTACATCTTGTTCCCTAATACCACTCCATCCCTATTTTCCTAATTTACAATAAAAATTAAATATCTGAACAAAACAAACTGGTCTGGTACTTTAATCATCAGATCAATTTCCATAATACATCCAGATCTGGTTCAAGCCTTGTAAGTCACAACAGTTTTGTGGATTTTAACTAGCAATATCTCTGGCAAATGTGTTCACGAATCTAATGAAAAGCAAAAAAAAAAAAAAGGGAATCCAGATGCAGAAATTCATGAGGATAATGTAATCTGGCAAGATGTGTATTATATATATTTATTTTTAGTGGAAGGATGTATTTTGAGGTTGTGGTTTTTTTCTTCTCTTTTGTTGGACTAGAAAAAGCAGCATATACTATTCCAACAACCTACATTTTTATTTCTGTTTTAAAACTCCAAAGCCTGTTTTTCTGCCGAGAAATTGTATAACTAGTATCTATGATAAAATTTGTCTATACAGTAGTCAAGACATTGTTTCCTAGGAAACCAGTAAATGTTTTTAAGGTATCAAATGTAAGAAGTTCAGTGCTTACCACTGTGACACAGTGATGGTGTGAGAACCCCTTTTACCTCTGTCAAAACCCCCTTTACCTGGGCAATGTGGGAAAGACATGATCAACTCCCATGTTACTATGTGGGAAAGGTCTTTTACTAGTACATATAAGTACATATACTACTGTATAAGTATATATACTACTGTACTTAACTGAATTCCTACATTACATTGCATTCATAAAACAAAATGTACACAATAAAGAAAACCACAATAATTTATTTGGCTTTATAGGTAATACATAGAGGCATGGCAATCAAAAATAACCCCCTTACTGTAGCTTACTTTTGAGATGTAATGTGGCTTTGAAAGATAGATCTTCAGATCAGGAGGAAAAAAAGAACTGGTCTCTGCTCTTGGCTCTGCAGTTTTCTACTTTGGGGCCAAAAGTATGAACTTCTCTGAATTGTAGTTCCTTTATGCTCTACCGAAATCAGAGAGCTTTGAAAATATCTTCGTAAAATGCAAAAACAAATCAAATACATTTAGGGGGTAGTCAAATCCCTTAGAAATGCACATTATTGGATTTCAGCCAGTGTTATAAGCATCCTGCATCCTGCTATTTGCCCAACTTTGAAAGCTCCGCCTCTTCTCATCCACAAACCAATCAGGATTAGCCCACAAACCCAACAGGCAGTCCCTTCCATAGGAATCTTCTTTCCACCCTCATTTCAGCAGTTCCAAGTTAAGACTTTATCAGCTTTCCCAGCCTCGACTCCTTGCTTAAAACATCCCTCAAAATCTAGGCCATTCTACAAATAGCTCCAGATCAATCACCTATCAGATACATTATTTACAAATGCATTCTCCTAGTCAGTTAATTCCCTTTTTATTCTCTTCTAAATATAAAAGTCTTTAATTTTATAAAGCCAAATTTATTAATTTGTACTCTTATGAATTCTGCTTTTGTATCATATCTAAGTGATCATTGCCTGCTCTAACTCAAGGCACAAAGTTTTTATCTTATATGTTCTTCTAAAAAGATAGGTGCTTTATATATTTGTTTTTTTTTCCTTTTTTTAAGTCATATACGTATAGATCATGAATACATTATGCATATGTGGGGTACAATGTGTTGTTTTTTTAAATACAATTTGGAGTGCTTACATCAAACTAATTAATATAATTGGTACATTACTTTAGTTGTCAGTATTTATGCCACCACCACCACACTGCTTTGCTTTTGTACCTTAATGATAAATGTTAAGTAGCAGAAGCCCCCCAATTTTATTCTTTTTAATATCTTTTCGGTATTTTGAGATCCTTTCCAGTTCCATATGAACTTAGGATCAGTTTGTCAATTTCTATAAATATGTCTGCTAAGATTTTAATTGGGATTGCCTTAAAATCACACATCAATTTGTTGAAAATTGAAAATAATGTAATGGATTGAATATGGAAGTATTAAATATCTTTATTAAATATTAGTAATTATCAATATATACTTCTGTTTTTACTATTAATTGCTATTTATTAATATAATGTAAGACTAGTCTTTCTCAAAATGATTTGTAGTTTTCAGTGTACGTCTTTCATATGTTTTGTCATCTATATCCCTAAGTATTTCACATTTTTATACTATGTTTAAAGGTATTTTATTTCAATTTTGCGTGTATATATAAAATATATTTTCTGTATTGATGTATATCCTGTACCTTAACTCAGTTCTAATGGCTTTTCTGTGGAATCATCAGATTTTCTACTTAGATGATAACATCACCTCAGAATAAATTCATTTAATACATTTCAACTTTTCCATCAAAATATATTTTTTATTTTCTTGCCTACTGTACTAGCTAGAATTTCCAGTGTCGAATAGAAATAAAGAGAGAGGCATTCTCATCTTGCCTCTGATCTTAGGGGAAAATATTCGACCTTGCATCGTTAAGTATGATGCTAGTCATGGGGATTTTGTACCTGCTTTTTATCAGGTTAAGAAAGTTTCCTGCTATTCCTAATGACAGATTTTTATCAGGAGTAGATATTGACTTTTATTGGATGCTTTATTCATGTCCAATGAAATGATCAGATAGGGTAATTGTTTGGGATTTTTTGGTTTTTTTTTGTTTAATATGGTGCATTATACTTATTTGCTTTTAAATAGTAAACTATCCTTACATTCATGGGATAAATAGCAGTTAGTCATGATGAATTATCCTTTAGTATTTTATTAGATGCCATTTAGTAAAATTTTGTTTAGATTTTTTACATTTATGTTCATTCAGGACATCGGTCCAGAGTTTTCTTCTAACATCTCTTTTTCATTTTATATCAAGGAATGCCGACCTCATAAACTGACGTAAAACAATATGCCCTTGGCCAGTCATGGTGCCTCAATGCCTGTAATCCCAGCACTCTAGTAGGTTGAGGCAGGTGATCATTTGAGCTGACAAGTTTAAGACCAGCCTGAGCAAGAGCGAGACCCTGTCTCAAAAAAGTAGCCAGGCATTGTGGAAGGAGCCTATAGTGCCAGATACTCAGGAGGCTAAGGCAAGAGAATCCCTTGAGCCTAAAAGTTTGAGGTTGCTGTGAGCTGTGATGCCACAGCACTCTACCGAGGGCGACATAGTAAGATTCTGTCTAAAAAAAAAAAAAGAAAAGAAAAAGAAAGGAAGGAAGGAAGGAAGGAAGGAAGGAAGGAAGGAAGGAAGGAAGGAAGGAAGGAAATGGCTTCCTTTTCAGTTGTTTGAAGAGTATATAGAAATTGGCATTGTTTCTTCTTTGAATGTGTGGTAGAATGCAACAGGGAAGCCTTCTGGGCCTACAATTTCCTTTGCAGGAGGTTTTCAACTACAAATTTAGTTTCCTTAACAGATACACTGCTATTCAGGTTACCTATTTTACCTGAAGTGAGCTTTAGTAGCATTCATCTTTTAAGCAGTCTCTCCATATCAGGTAAGTTGTAAAATTTATTGGCATAAAGGTGTTTAAAAATTCCTTAATAACATCCTTTTAACATCTGTAAAATTTATAAAATGCTTCTCCCTCATGGCAAACATTGGCAATTTACATCTTCTCCCTCTTTATTGTCCTGATTAAGTCTGCTAGAAGTTCATCGATTTTATTGATTTGATCAGATTACTTTCTGATCAATTGGATAGCCACCTGGCTTCCTTTATTTTTCTATTGTTTTTATTGTTTTCTATTTCATTGATTTCTAATCTGATCTTTATTAGTTCCTTTCCTTTACTGACACGGGGTTTAATTTGCTTTCATTTTGCTACTTTCTTGAAATGAAAAGTAATCCTTTTAAACTTATAAATTAGCTGATATCACATCCCTCTCTAAAATCTTCCTTATGTTCACTGTTGCATTGGAATAACAGCCAAGGTCCTTACCTAGCCTCCCAGGCCCTGATGACTACCTGCCTCCGAGCTGTCCCCTTGCATTCTTAGTCCCCTCACTGTCCTCTGGCCCTGCAGGCCCTCATACATACCAAACGTGCTCCTGCCTCAGGGCCTTGGTACTTGCTGTTTCTTCTCCCTGAAACCTTTCTCTCAGATCTTCTCACAGCTGCCTGCTGTCCTCAATGCACTCTCATATCAAAGAAAAAACTTTCCCGACTCTCCAGTCTAAAGCAGCCCAATACCTGCCACACTCAGTCATTAGGGACACAGCCTGTTCATTCCCTTCTAAACACTTGTTACTCACGTTTTGTCTTTGTTTATTTGTATTTTGTCTATTTCCCTGTTGTCTGTCAGCTGACTGAAAAGTAAACTATTTTTTTCTGTTCACTAGTGTCCTCAAGGCTGTAGCCATTGGGATCATATAGTAAGTGCTTAATAAACACTTGGTGAATGAATGTCCAGACACTGTAAAATTAATCTCTCTGATGTCTCCACCATTAAGGTCCGTTATCTTAGTAAAATTTTAATGATATATTCAAACTATATATTTTGTCCTAATTCCCGGCTTCATGCCACAGGTCCTCCATGGCCTTTGTCTGAGGATACAGACTCATGTATTTTGTGGCTGGTCTCATAGTGGAACTGGATTTGTCTCCGCTGCTTCAGAAAGGCAGAACCCAGGCAAGGCTGGCACAGACTTCTCCTCTTCCAGGAAAGGTGCTGATTTCTTAAGAAACGGCTTGTTTATGAAGCTAGGTTAAGTTGTTATTCTAAGCTGGAAATGTTATGAGGGAGTTTCTTAGAATTTCTCAGTCCAGAAAAAAAAAATGCTGTCATGTAAAGCTGTATACATCTGTTTCTCTAGCTAAACCAGCCTGTCTCAAATGATACACTCTCCTGAGAGCTGTAATTTTAATCTAGTCACAATTTTCAAACATTTACTGAGAAGTTACTATATGTGCCAGGCACAATAACATGTGTTTTAATCTGGATTTGCTAATTTATTGCAAAAATCCTGTGAAGTGTGCAGTATTATTGTTGCTATTTCATAATGAGGAAACTAAGACTGGGAGAAGTTTAATAACTAGTCCAAAATTGTTTAAGTATTTAACTTTATTGCATCCAAGACTTGCCCCAGTTATCTCCCTGCAGTGCCCCCACTTAACCATTTCTTTCATTATTTCCTTTCTGTATCTTTTCCCAGAGTAGAAATCATTTGGGGGACAGGACCCTAACTTGTTCATTGCTGCTTTTCTGTCATGTCCCCTATAAAGTGGAAGTTCAGTAAATATTTATTGAATTGGCTGTTACGCCAAATCACATATTCATTAGTCTCGCTTTCATTTATCTTTAAGATAAATGCTAGGACAACTAAATTTTGAATATCCTGTTTATAGTGTTGTTAATGTTTGATGGTGTTTTCCAGGTACTTCACAAAAACAGTAAGAAGTTTTCCAGGTACTTCACAAAAACAATAAGAAGACAAAATTTAGCAACATTTTTCAATAAAACTGATTGATCTAGTAATTTTATATTGTCAGATTCAGAACTACTTTTTTTATGGTCTTTTCCCTATAAAAGGAAAAACAATTAAAGCACCTAAAGCATCCTCATCTCCAGATTTAGGAAGATTATTTCTTGGTCACCTGTGTTCTTTTCTTTTTGAAATTATGAAGCATTTCAAAAATGCAGAAAATTACATAAAATAACAGACATCTATGTAGCCACTACTCAACTTTAGTAGATCTTAACATTTTATAATATTTTATTCTGCACTCTTCCCACCCACCCCCACCAAAACTATCTCTCTGAAACAAAAAGAACTTGATAAAGCTAATGCCTCACTTCCCACACCTATTACCGCCAACGTTCATCAGATAATATCACGTCGGCAATCAGAGGTTGGCAATCATTCCTATGGAGATCGTTACAATTGTCCTGCAGAACCAATAAAGAGCATCATTTCATGTTTGGAGATTTTACATAAATGATGTCATATGGTACACATCCTTTCACAACATCTTTATTCACTCCAAAATGTGTTTTAAATGTATCCGTAAGTTACCATTGAATACATTTTAATTAAGTAAAACATGTTCTTTTTTTTCAAAAAGGAAGAAAAGAACACAACTTTATTCAGAGCATCAAAAATATATTCTCAAGGCTGTCATCTCCTCTCAATCCCTTACTGACTTGGGTAACTATCCCTTGTCACTCATTATTTTCTCAGCAATGCCCTTCAGTTTTTATGATATAGTTTAATTTGGTTTCTATTTGGGTCACTCTAATCCCAAATTCTTTTTTTTTTTTTTTTTTTTTGAGACAGAGCCTCAAGCTGTCACCCTGGGTAGAGTGCCGTGGCATCACAGCTCACAGCAACCTCCAATTCCTGGGCTCAAGCGAGTCTCCTGCCTCTGCCTCCCAAGTAGCTGGGACTA